>CATIWF010028605.1:0-49449 GCA_949630135.1 Balakata baccata
AAAATAAAAATAATAAAAATAATTAAGAAGAATAACAAGTTAAATTGCAAGTCAATAAAAAAATAAAATTGTGTAAACTTTTATCGAAGTTAAATAAACAAGCAATGAACAATTAATCAAATTCAATTTAAAACAAAAGAATAAAAATAATAATTTAACTTCAACTTACTTCAAGTAATAAAATATATTTAAAACAACTAAAACAGTGATTTTCTTTTGCTACTATATATATGCATTAATAATGAAAATTCTTATAGTTAAAAGATATCGCCTTTTGTTTTTATATTGAAAACGTGGTTGATAAATAAATTTTAAATAACTTTGAAAGCTTAAAAAATCTAATTTATTAGAAACTTTAATTATACATATTTATAACTTAATATCAATAAAAATTAAATATAAAATTCAATAAAAACTATATATCGTATTTATTTATTTTTATTTAATTATTTATTTTATTAAGGAAGAGTCCAATATTAAAAATACATAAAAAATATTTTTCATAATTTATAAATATACTACTATATATGAAAAAGTTACAAAAATTTAAGCCCCGCCCCTACTTGCTGGCATCCTATGGGGAAGGGATTTTGTGTTTGACGAAGAACAATATATTTCCATATTTTCTTTTTGATGACGTTCCATCATGATAAATGATAATGAAAATGTTAATATTGGACTGACATTCTCATTTGTGCTCGGTTCAATGGTCAACTTCAATTTTGTTTTTTTTATACCAAAATTGTCAACTACAATAATACATATTTCACTTTGAAAAATTCACATTAATTTAGCTTTTTAGTTTTCTTCTCTATTGAATCTCGAATTCGAAATTTATTAGGAGCTATACTTTTAATGTCACTAAAACACCATATTCTCCACAGTTTGTTATCTACATTTGAAAATGAATTGACCATATAGTACAGTGTACACAAACAAATTAAAGACTGATTATCTTAAACACTATCATTCATCCTGTGCGTCAGGACTCCAAGTCATTAAAAAAAAATGCCTGGTTGCTGCTCATTTAGAACTAAATTTTTAACACACTAAATAATTCAATTTAGAGGTTGCCAGGTTTGAATCTCATAATTAGCAAACTCCTTTTTTGCAATGTAAAAGTCAAAAGTTAGCACATGAGCTTACATACGACAATAGATTTATAACCCATGTAAGTAACAGCAAAATTCAAGTAGATCAAAGAAGGCAAGTAATAAGGCAAACAAGTACATGTACACATAATACTAATTAACTAATTAGAATGAATTTAATATTCTTCTCAAAAAAAATAAAAAGAATGAATTTAATATTTATAGGTTAGGTCTCCATATGGATATAAATAAATGCTTTCTCAAGAAAAACACTCCGCCTCAATGTTTGTGTAGCATGCAAAAATTTCTACTATACAGCAGTCGATTTCCACAAATAGCATAATCCCACACATTTTTTTTAATGTATAATGAGAAAACGAGATGTATTATGGATATAAATGTATAACTCAATATGCTACCAGTAAGACAAACATATATTCTATTCGAGTCGCATAATGAAAATAATCAAACAAAATAAGAATAAGCATTTTGTTCCTCAGTGGTGAAAATGGATAGGTTGATATGCCAGTCATGTTCTCTTTCTGATTTAAGCATAAAGAACAATTAGTACTTGAGTATGGGAGGTATGTTCCTCATCCGACCACAATGCAAAACGGCGCAGATGCTTGCACATTTTGCTGCTTTGCCTCTTAGTTTGAAGGTTTGTCTTCATCCAACAACAATTGGACCATTGATCTGATGACCTCATTATCAACTATAGTTGCATTCTGAAAGAGATTGAAAAATAAATGCATCATTCCAAGTGCAGATATGTCAAGAACCGACAGTAAAGTATTAGAGGTGAAAAGGATAAGGATTTAAAAACTAACACTGCATAGACAAATCAGAAGAAACCAACAGTTATCAGATACAATATTCAGGGGAGATCAAAGTTGCCATGTGTCCTTTGTTTATGTCAAGATGGACAAAGTTCTTGCTTTGAGAAGAGGTTGTAATTTGGTGCTTTAATATCAAGGATTTGTAGTATAGGATTTCAAAGCTACCCAAAATGTGGGGTTAGTGTAGATAGACCTAAGTATTTCATGCAAAGCAAATATTCTAAGCAGTTTTAAGTCAATTTGGTGTCTGATCTAGCCTCCCATTAAACATCTTGGAACCTCATGCTCCATAAAGTGGCCATTGTATCTCTCACCCTTCACAGAGAATGCCAAATAATTCATCAAGCCAAGGCCGTTATAAAACTTGGCTAATTTTTTCGCACAGTTTTGAAGGAATTTGAGGAGTTACATATCCACTATATGAACCTACTGGATTCATGCTCGGAAGTTGAAAACGCAACAAGGTTGTCATAATAATAGAAGGTTATAATATCCATCCACAAGTTACATTCTGAAAGAAGATATAAAAATCCTAACATAGGATTGCTCTAGAGTGCATCAAATAGAGTATTTAGAAGAATTTTTATAATATAAGACGGCTAAATATGTTTTGATCAAACACCAGCAAGGAATGCCATCAAATAAGAAATTCCATGACACCTTTGTTGCTGTTTTTCCAAATTGTCTAAGCTTCAAGCAATCTAGGTTTACCAATATTTGGACAATGAGCAGTAGAATTAATAATACAAAATATAAAGCCAACTTTTACATAGTTTTCCACAAAGATAAACTGTTTCCTTTTTACAGGAAAAAGTTGATCCTAGCAGGCCAAGAAAAAAAAAAGGAAATAAATTGCAAACATGACACAGTATAACAGCATGGCTCAAATATTGGACCAACAGGGGAAAAATCACCAAGGGTGCATCGTGGTAGATGATCCAGTTGCCAAGTAAACCATCAGCAAAGTTCTAAAATGTAATCAATGATTGTATGAAACCTGGAAAAATATGCCAAATACCTCTGGTTTTTGAATAAGTTCCTTCAATAATGAATGAAGAGTTGATCGAAGCTCCTTAAACAAGACAGCTGATTGTGCTGGAGCTGTTAGCTTTAACCATCCATCAATTGTCACTAGTCCTGTCTGCAGATTGTAAAAGAAAAGATTTATCTCCAGTTAAGAGAATAAGTAAAAAAGGCTATTAACCTGTCTAACTAACTTTTAGACAGATGGATTGTATCATAAATTTATGCCTGAACGTCATCATGAATTAGTATTAGCTGAAATCATATACTGAAGAAAGAGTCATGCAGTGCAGAAATCCCATAGTTCACCGATTAAGCTCTAGTTCATACAGTAAAATACATTTCTATTAAGAACACAACAATCCACACTGTTAGAATACTATCCTACAGCTTGCTTAAAAATTTACTACACAACAATACCAACCAGACAAGAAAGAATTAATGAACAAGAGAACATGGCAATCCTACAAGGCAATGTGAAAATTTTAGATAAAATTACTAGCACCTATTTTTATGATTCACATCATCTGCTAGGAGAAGACTTGTAAGAAATATATTCTTGGTCAAGAAAGAGAAATACCTGGTGCTGAATGTTAATGAAGCCACCAAAGAGTAAGATAGAGAAAGGAGATATGATAGTAGTATCCCGCAGAAATACTTTGTTGGTCTCGACCTGAAAATACATAAGATATGACGCCTTTTAATCTAAGCCCAATATTCTCAGCTGACCACAAGATTTTACCACAACAGGAATTCCATGGCATAAATATCACATAGAACATATTCTGAAAATCTATTATTTTCAAAATCCCACAGCTTTGAAGAGTTTTTACTTCTTCAGAGATAAGGCAACCAGGACATGTTTCATATGCTTTACTAGGCTGAACAATATGAATATCATAAATTTGGCAATAGATGAAGAGACTACTGAACCAGAGAGGAAAAATTTTGCATTAGATGGTGGAATAATTATTGTCAGTAGTCCTACTCTCCTACTTGAAGGCCATAATACATATCACAAATGATAGTCTCTACCAATCATGTCTTTCATGATTAACGGTTCACAACAGTGTGCTTGAACAAAGTCAGGTGGGAGGGGAAAACACATCAGATGACAAACTAACCAACAGAAATAGTGCAATGCAATTTTAGTTGATATCAGAAAATGCAATTATTGAGTAATCAATGAAAGAATAGAAAACCTTCAATAGAATAGGGAATTGTACAAAGTTACAGGACCTCAAAATTTGCAAACCTTTTCAAGGAAGACTAGAAATGGGTACTGAAATGTCTTTAAGTTACTGTTAATTGAAGAATGATGTATGTGAACCTCTCTTCTTCCATCATACCAGACTGGATGACCCTTTAGTGCAGGATTACTGGACTGCCTAAGGCTGTTCATGGTTGATGCAGTGATGCCTTGTTCGGTGGCTGCCACATTTGGATATAAACCTGCACATAAAATTGCCTGCAAGAATTTCTAAGAATCATTCAAGAACCCGAGTAAATACAACAGCAGATTTTTTTTTTTCAATTTTTAATTGCTTTTTCAACAGACGGTTAGTCAAACAATTTCATCTAAGAACTAAAATAAATTGTGAATAAAAAGATGCATCCAAAACAAACAGGAAAAGAATCTACAAAAGTCCCCCTTACTTCCATTACAGTAATAATAGAACCTAAACAAATACATCTAATGTAACCATATGCAACCATAACCATATGTAAGCAAAAGCCATATAGTACCTTCACAATAGATGAATGATGTGAATACATATTGAATGGCTGTGATTTGTCAGAAAACCAACCGTCAAGCTCTTTGTTTTTTCCTAGGGTCTGTGACAAGACAGCACAATGTAGTTAAAATCTTAAACATTTGCTGGAAAAAGAGGAGCAATATGACCTAAAGGAACTTCAGGACAAAGAAATATTAAATGAACGTGACAATAAAGATTCACTCGAGAAACTGAAATACAATTGTATAGCAGGAATATTAACTTGCATTGCTAAAAGTACGTCAGTGAAGGAAAACAGAAACAACTTACTGTTTCTAAAAAATTAGGTGACAACACAAAAGCTTGTACATTATTTACAAGAAGTTCCATAAGAAGAGTACCTGATAATTCTTTGGAGGACTGATAAACCCAATGTCAGCTAGCAGTTTTCCAAATTGAATCCTCATATCTCTGAAATTTTGACAGACAATATCAAATAAGATGCACTTTTAAATAATTTTCTCCAAAAAAACAAGTATGAAAAATGAAAACAAAAATTTTATTTAGCTGTTACAATTATGCATCATATGTATATAAACTTACTGTACTGAAAGAACATACTGCTTACTCAGATTATTAAAATACATGCTATTCTCTAATAATCAATGTAAGATTGCACAAATAAAGATGCCATAACATTCCAGCAAGCTTGCTTTTCATATCGTATGGAAGTAAAAGGCATAATATCAATCATGTAACATAACACTATTAAGAATAGCAGATGGTGTAGAAGATAATGAACCTTATCATGTACATAACAGAACTGCTTAAAAAATAAGAACTGCAAAATTTTTGTGCCGCATTAGCTCCCTTCTGCAAATGTCAACTCAAAATATTAATCAATATTGCATTTCTAACTCATCGTACAAATTATACACAGCAAATCCCACCTAGGCCACCCAGATCCATGTGTTTGCTAAAACAAAACAATAGCATAAAAATCTTCTTCCTCCAGCATTTAAATTAAAAAATGAAAAAGTTTTTTTTCATAAATAAAAGAACTGAAATATTCCCCTTTTCCCTATACAATTCAAATTGCAATATTTTGTGCGATTGAGACCACATTCGCTTCACCCTATACTTCTACAGGTCATTTTTATATATAATCAAGAAATATGTGTGTGCTTGTGTGTTGGATGTGAAGGATAAATCAAGAATTTTTTTGGCTCTTTATTGAAAATTCTAACCTCACTCTGACAATAATAAATCTTCTTCACAGGTGATACAATATTAAGAAAAAAAGACCATGCAGAAGAGCACAACTAAAATTGCTCATCATATCTCCTGAACTAAATAAATTACAGGAATTTGATACACGATATGCCAAGCAAGAGCATTTAAGCAGTTCTAAACTGTCTCAAGACAATTAATAGCAAGAGAGGTCAGGTCTATTCCGTATTGTTGCTTGGGCGGCTGATGAGAAACACACTGGTTTAAATTTGTTAACTAGAGCTCAGCTGAATGATTTTTAAACATAAATTTTTATGTATTGCTTATATAAAAACCATCGACTCTTTTACACCTAGAAAATGACTTGAATAGCTTACATAATGTCCTACAGCTACAGCAAGCTCTAACCCATCTTTAAAGACTCTGTGCACAACACACATTTGAAATTGACATCAAATAGAAAGAGTGTTCTTTGAACTCATGTGACAAAAAGAAAAAATCTAACCAACCTCATGCAAAATCTTTTCCCACTTCTGGTATGCAATCATCATTACAATGTGGTCAGATTGCCTCTCACTCTCATTTGCATCATTAGGCCCATCCAGCTTATCAGCCAATAGTACAAGCTTTGCCCTTTCAACATTTTGCCTCTATATGCAATAAGATCAAAATATGAAGTTATACAGCAACATTTTAATTTTCCTGAGTACAGAAGCAGTAAAAGATTTGGTGCTGCATTGGAGAGACCTCATCCTTTGGGTATACAAAAGGTGATTTGTAGCTAAGAAATGCAGAAATTGAGAGAATAGGTGATAAGCAACCAAATATTGCACCATACAGCATCATCTGCATTTTCAAATAATAATTAATAAAAAACAACAGTATATTGTAAGGAAAACTTGCAGGATAAAAATGTGAAATCATGGAAATAACGTGTAGTGAAACACTAATTTCTCAGAAGCCTTTCTATATCCTCAACAAAAGTACCAAAAGAGTCCAACATTCCAATGCTAGCTCAAATATAAAAATTTAAAGAAAAAATGATCAACCAATCTTGATACAGCCTCAACTTGTAGTCTAAGACCTGAGTTTAGAATGATATATTGGAAAAGCATTTGATCAAGCCAAGGTTAAGCTAGTATGACATCAAAGTCAATCAATGGTACTGTTGAATTTAATCATGAAAGATATAACTAATATCAGAATGGATATAAGGGTGTAGAAAACTGAAACAAAGACTTTAAGGCTGAACAAATTGATATCCATATTCAATAGACAGCTGCATCAATAATCCACACAATACTTATTTTAATCCATGAGCATAAATGCATAAAAAAGCCAATCACCCACATAGGCTTTGTCAAAGACATTATGAAAATACTTCATGTAATTTCAGTTCAGGAGGATCATCTATTTTATTTATTGAGCTCTCAACAAGACAGTTCTAAGGTAAATTTAACCAATTGCTCCTAAACTTGTTCCTCATGCAACAATGCTGTCCTTATACTTAAATTCAAAACCCAAAAAAAAAAAAAAAAAATCCAACTATTTTTTAGGTTACACTAAAAAATTCTTCCATGACTTTGCTGTTAAACCCATGTTAATATGTTGACGTGCCAGGTGACTTACTACATGTCCACTCAACTTCTTCATCTTTCTAGGAAACTCACTTTTGGTGACTAAAAATTCAAGGCTTCCAGGAAAAAAGAGATGTACCAAAGAAGCATCATTCAGTCACCAAAACTAAGACTTTCATGACCGAAATTCTCAAGCACAAAAGGAAGTTTGACTGAAATTCTCAAACATACTTTCGGTACTGAAAATATACTTTTGGTTCCCTAAAGTGCATAATATAAAAATGAAAAATAAATAAATAAAAAGACTTTGCTTTATGAATTTCGTCAGAATTTCAATATATCCAAGCCAATTTTATGTAAATTAAAAATATAACAAAAACACAATTAAATCATCCCAGAATTACTTTTTCATACCAAACTTCAATTTATCAAATAAAACAATTAAGCAAACAAATACACATACACCTAACAGAGATAAAACAACTAATTTCCAATTAGTTGTTATCATCAAAGCGCACATGCTAGCAAAAGATTCAGAAATGCTGTGTAAAAAGGTTTGACATTTTCACCACCATTAGTGGAGGTGGGTGTAGATGGAGCTTGGGTTGGGCTTTTCTGGGTTTCCAATAACGATGACTCTATTGAAAGGGGAAAAAATTTGCTATGACATTCTTAGTAGGGAGAGGGGAGAGAGAAATTGCAGAAATGAGAGGAGAAGTTTAATTATGTTGCCCAAAATCTCAGTTGTATAGAAACTGAATATTACTCGTGGCTTTGGCACTTAAAAATCTGTGCTTAATACCACAATCCCATAACCTCTAAGCTTTAATCCGCAGACCATTAGATCTAAACTTATTTTTATACAAATGTCCAACATCTAACAACAAACCCAACTTTACTTGGTAGAGCAAAAGATCTTACACTAAATAGATTGTGAGTCATGCGACACACAAAGTGATCCATTCCCCTTGTTTACATGACATGTAAATGAGGAGAATACATGTGAAGTCCCAAAATAATTATTCACAAAATGCATTCCAAGAGTCATAAATCATTATTTTGATATAATAACAACAAATAAAGATTTTCTTATAAGAACCTTTCCAATTAATACATCTACAGGAAGCTTTGCCAAATGATGCCCAAGAGGTGTCAACTCTTCTTCCCCTTCTATAGCTCCAACCTAAAAATAGTCCAAATGCAAGGTATTAGTTTGTGCAACAAACTTTGTCAAAATATAAAGGAGCTACAAGGTAACGGTAGTGATTAATGCAGTAACATCATTTGTATTCTTTTCTCTTCAGCTTCTCCTTACATGTTCATGGGATTTGTCAATTACTTTGACATCCTTACATTTGATATGTATTGCCAATATATTACTTACATTTGATATGTATTGCCAATATATTACTTGTGATAGACCAACTTTTCCTTCTATATCTTTTTCATAGTCATGAGGTCCAGGTCCTTCCATCTTTTTGTTTCTTCAACCATCTAAAATAGCATTCCGCTTATTGTTTTTATAAGTTATTGCTTCTTTAAACATACTAGCATCTACTACCAATATAAAGCACTTCACTGTTTCTACCCTTATCTCTCCTCCATTACTTTCTAGCAATTGCTTTTGAACTGTTGGAAGTCAATAAATGACAAAGAAACACGCATTCTTAAAGCTTAGGGCTCCAGAATGGGTAAATGTCCCTGATATGCGCCATCAAAATGAGCTTATCAGCCTTGAATTTCCAAGCAAACACTCCTTCCATTGTTTTCAATGTAATATTTAATAACATATTTAATCATAACCATAGGAGCACCCTAGGTTTGGACTCCAAAAACTAAGGTCATAAAGGCTTCGATGCCATGTCAAAATTCAATCAATTTAAGACTTAAACTATTAGAAAGGACCCAGAATAAGTTTTAATCTCTACAGGAATCAAGTTCTGGACCACTAGGTCAACCAAACTCTGGCATGCTCATGCTTCATTGATATTGAGTACTATACAATGCCCCACCCACCCCTCTTTTCTAAGCTTGGTACCCAAATAAAAACTATTATGTGATACAAGAAACTCATAGTAGATGAAATAGAAAAAATTAACAGTCTATCCACCATATGGCCGTAAGTTGACAAATAAAAGTTGAAGTCATTATTTTAACAAACAGAACAGAGCACTACCTCATATAACAATGAAATTGCAGAAGTCACAGCCTCATCCTTTGGAGGTTCCAAAGCCTGAGATTTCCAAAATGATAACTTAGAAAATATCAATTTAACCGCCTCCCATCTAGAGGATCAGCTGGCACTAGTTACCTTTGATAAAAATGTTTTTATATGACCCAGAGAAAGTAATTTGATTTGCAAACACAACTCCACTAATGGCATCCGAAGCATCTCAGGAACCTTTGAATCACGAACATATTGTTACACAAAAAGAAAAAGTTAGTAAATTAACATCATTGAGACACCAAAATTACATGCAGAATGTACCTGATAAGGGCGCATGACTTTCTCAAATCTTTGACGTGTGTACAAACAAAAGCAAATTCCAGGTTTGACACGTCCAGCTCTTCCTCGGCGTTGCCTTGCATTTGCTTTAGATATCCAATCTTCAACCATGCTTGTCAATTTCTAGTGCAATCAGTGAAACTTCTTAGAACCAACCACAAAAGGTAACAAGTAAATCACCACAAGATATACAGATACTCAGATGAAGGCATCCAAAAAGCAATAAAGGATCCATTTGAAGCTTGAGAAAGTATAAAGAGATTATATTTATTCATTATCCATATTAATACTCTATCTTACTTATGTTACTGGATTGCATCATGTCAACAAGGGGAAAAAAACAAAAAACAAATGAGAAAACTATAACATGCCACAGCTATAGGGAAGAGTATAGGCAGAAAGACCCAAAGTTTTCAATTTGTACAGAAAAAACACGCCTCTTTCTTTGTATTTTTTTAGAACAGAAAAAATTGATAATCATGTAAATTCCTTGCCAAGAATATTTCCAATAACTGGAGAAGGTGCTCTTTCTTGTGTCAGTACATGTTAGATCCCAGGATTAACAGGCAAAGATATGTAGTTCACTAATGTTTACGAAGCTCATATAACAATAATTTTCTTCACAGCAACCAATCCTACAAAACTCAAATAATTTGAATAATTGATGCATAATAATTGACTGTTTAAGCAGTATGTTTATTCTACTAAGCACCAACACGTCATAAAAAAGTTCAGGGCTCATATGAAATCTATGGACTATAACTATTATTTCTTCATCTCTTTATTTGCAGTTAGTTTACATGTTTTATAGATAAGACCAAACTGACTCTAGTAAAGGAATGGACATTGGACATGGAGCAAATTTCTGGAAGACACAGTTCAATGAAAAAAAAAAAAAAAAAGACTGGTTAATTGCCAAGTGCAGAGAAGCAAACAAGGAAACAGATAGCCGAGAATTGTTCAATACATGAGTCAGCTTTTTATAATGTATGTTGTTCGAATAACATCTCAAATTGCATGTTTTACTGATAAGGTTTTTTTGTTAAATACATATGTTTCTAAACATGTTTTCATTACACTAGGAGAGTGCGCCATGAACTCGTTTTCCTTCATAAAATTACTTTTGTTCTTAAAATGAAACAATTAAATTAAATTTAAAAAAAAATGTTACTATTCAGTGTTCATTTCAACTTGAATTATTACCTTAGTATCAATTGACTCCAGTGTTCTGGAAGGTTTATTTACCTATGTGTTTATCTACCTATGTGATTTCTCTCATTACTCTTGTTATATCTCATAATCTACCTGCTAGAGTGATCTGAGTTACAATTCACAAGATTTAAAATCACGATCTATTTTTCTTCTTTTTTTTTTCCAACTTTCATTGGCCTATTTATTCCAATCTATAATCCTAAAACTCATCAAGTACTTTATATATGTCCTTCAAAAGGCCTTCAATAGGCAAATTGCTTACCTCTCTGTCATCAAGTAGTCTCAATTTTTTGTGTTCCTAGTACTCTCAAACTTCACAAATAACATCTCACCCTTTCAACACCATTTATGACACTACTATTTGACTAGTAACAGCAGAATGTCCTCAATGACCTAAAGACTGGATTCTAAGAAACAGAAGCAACAGTATTTGGATAATTTCTTCTTAATTATTCCCACTTGACCTGATCATAAACTACCTTTGGTTGGTGGAAGGAGTGATTTTTCCTATTCTCATCCAGCAACACATAAATCAGAATATAGGAAATCTGAAAAAATATAGGAACACAAAACAAAAGCAAAAACATATTGCAAGTAAATCTCAGCTTCCAAACCCAGCTACTAACTACATAAATCAGAAATCTGCCAAGATATGTGTATCAGACTACAGTAATTGACAAGGATGAAATTACAAAAGGACAAAACAGAAGATTACAGCTTCAACGATGTCTATTTTATCGAATTTTGACACTACTACATATCCATACAAGAAAAAGCACCATCAATAAACAATATCAACCCTTATAATTCAAGTGATAGAGATGGCGACACAAAATGATTCCACCAAAGATTATTGTCTTAATGCTGCATATATACAATAGAAACTAAAAACTATCATCACTAGCTTCCAAAATATATATATATATAGCAAAGGACAGACCTTCTGAGGATTATAGCGATTTTCCTTATGCTTCCCACAATCAATCACGTAAACTACATCATCTATTGTTATACTGGTTTCTGCAATGTTAGTCGCAATAATAACCTGCATTGGAAAGAGAGAAAGTGCAA
This sequence comes from Balakata baccata, assembly GCA_949630135.1. Classification (NCBI taxonomy): domain Eukaryota; kingdom Viridiplantae; phylum Streptophyta; class Magnoliopsida; order Malpighiales; family Euphorbiaceae; genus Balakata; species Balakata baccata. The sequence goes on from CATIWF010028605.1 coordinate 12,265, forward strand.
AGACAAATTAAAAACATCAGTGAAGCAGTCAATTAAAGGGTAAAAAGATAAGGAAAAATTATGAGATAGGAAATGCATTTAGTTGGTAGTTGAAGATAACCTATACTCACGACAGGACTTTGGAGTTCATTAGTTTCAGATTTTTCCATTTTTTTTTTCACTTTATATATAAGGATAAAGAAACCAAAATCAAATTAAACTAAAGCACACACTGACAAAACCAACATTGACAAAGTAGAGGTCCATCAGTTTCATAAAACATAGTTTCCAGGAAAGCATGATTTGCATTGTCTGGCATCCGTGACACATAAGAAAATTGATTGGTGGGAATGATAAGATCCTATACTAAACAAGAAGGCAAAGTTTGAGTAAGGTTTGATGCAGGATGATTGTTGCAAGGGTTATTCTAATTTGTTCGGAGGGGTGGTTTTGTTGCAGGGCAATATGAAGATTTTCTTATTGTAGTTGAGTTACAAAACGGACAGGTTGTTAAGGAGGGGGATGGGGAATATTTTGCTAGGTTTGTAGTGTTTGGGAGAGAGCAACCACTCTTGAAATGCTTGTATTCTGTCACTGTTTCAGTTCAATATCAAATTCTCTTTGATTTATTGCTGTGTACTTGTAGGATCCAATCAATTTCCTAGCTCTTAAGGACAAAATAATGAATTCTATAGGAAAGAGTAGATTCCAAATTTTAAATTTTTTTAAAAATCATATTCTAGACTATAACAAAATCAGGAAACTGTACTGGACCTATAAGTGAACCATGTGAACACATATCAATTAATCCATCGATTATTAGATCATCTCCAACAGTCACTGAAGACCACAGGAGACAGAGAACAGGAAGCTTAGTAAAAATTCCTATGTTAAATATCACAACATAGTTATAGAAATTAGCACAAAAATCATGAAACATAAGCTTAATGGTTCCAATCATTTGCATGGAGCAAGACAGTTAGGTTTACTTGAGAAGCATCGATAGTGGTGACTATCTTACTAATGATCCTCCTATAGACATACACTGCAAACTTGGATCAGAGAATAAACACTGTTATTCTTGCATATTTGAAATTCCATTGACAGTGAGGAATTAGCTTGCTTGATTCATTGTGAATTTATTAGACTTGACATATTTTTCAGACTTCTTATATTTTGGTAAAAGGAACATCCCATGAACAAATGAGGTGTGCAACAAAATAGATCTTTCACTGTCTATCTTATGGATTTCGAAAGGATTTGAGGAATTAATGTTTTGTTGCTTTTTAAGTCCTGATGAAAGTTCAGCAGGCTCAAAGAGAACAAATGATTGTTATAAGCTTCCTTGTTAGTCTTCCTCCAGTGTTTGAGACAGCCAAATATCATATTCTTTTCGGTTTTGAGATTTCCTCTTTGCATGAATGAGGGTACTTGGTAGCTCACCCACACCTCAATCCAATAAAGTACTCTTGTAAGCCATGGTTGTTGGAATGAGGCTGAAAATCAGAGAGATAAAAGTGGTAATAAAGGAGGGAGAATTAGCAATCAATGACAAGAGGTGAGCAAAACCAAACTAACCCAACTGATAACTTCAGTTCAGATTGTTTGAGGTAGATCTGTTAGGGTTTTTAAGGGGGGTGACAGTTGAGTTCACTTGTTCGCTATTTGACTCAAAAACCAGATTACCCAAACTGAAATTTCAGTAAGCTCAGGTCAATTCGGGTTAGATTTTCAAGGGAGCTATGTGTGAAGTTCGGGTCAAGTACCTTATCGTGCTCACACAAAGGTATTGATGATTGAAATCGAGAGCCAGCAGGAATTGGGCCAGACAAAGCAATATTGTAGAGAACTTCAAAATAAGTTCCAGCCAGCTCAAAGGTACTTGCACAAAGATCTACTTCAAAACTCATTATTGTGAAAAGAAATGCTTGTACAAAGATCTACTTCATAATAGTTGTCTTTATAAGCAACAATAGAAGAAAAACTTCAATAATAATTGACATCAAAAGTTACCTTGCGAATGTTTTCAGGAGGTCGCAGAAACACCTTCTTTTGATCTGTCGGTGCTATAGATGAATGCAAAGGGAGAATCCAATCAGATGATGATCCACCAAAACGATAAGAAGCTACTAGCCTGTCATGAAGCATGTAAATTTCTGACACTCCCTGTTATGAATAACATATATTAAAAATCATAACACAAATCTTGAAATGAAAAACATAGTCTATAAGTTAATGATGTGAAGGAATAGAATAACAGACTTACAGGCAAAAAGACAAGTATGGCACCTTCACCACATGTCTCATCAACATGGCATATCAAGTCTTCAAGCAGATCATAATCAATGACATCTTCATTCAATCTTTTCTGGACAGAAGATTGACTAATTGTTACACAATATAATTATGAAAATAAATGGAATAAAAACTATGCCATTAATACAGCCACACACGTACCAAATTCTTTTGTGTTTGCTCGCTGTAAGATTGATAACTGCTTGAAATATAATTTGGATTGATACAATCTTCTGCAAGCAAAGATTCATCACCCCATGCAGAGAAGACAAGATTCTTCTTTCCTCTACGGTTATTCACTGGACTATTCTGCATCCAAAACTCGTCAGTTAGAGGATACAAGAAATAGAATATGAAAAAACTCAAATTAAATATAGCAATAAGAAAAGAACACTAAATCACATGTATCAAGTAGACCACACATGAAGTCCAGGATGCATAAATAACATGAATAATGATAATACAAGATAAACCTCATCTCAAGAAAAACAGTGTCAAAATGTAGTCAAGTCATGTTCTTAAGCTTTTACTGTGACAAGAAAGCCCTGACCATATGTCAATGCAAGTACATGTTTGATCTGAGCACACAATCATGGCCACTGATATTTCACATCCATATCTATTAACGCATTCAACTTCAGCAATAGAATAGCATAATCATCGTTCCTTAGCTAATTAACTAATAAGATTTTAAAGAAACCTGTTAAATTATTACTAAAAGAAGACATTTAAACCTAAAGAATTAGAATATAGGAACACCAATGTAGTTCAAAAATCTTAATGTTGAACCTACGCAGCAACCTAACCATGTGAACTTACAGTTTACCCAAATATACAACAGTAAAATTGTTTATATAAAATCAGAAAATTTTCTCGGCAAAATGAATATTTTATAAACATTCAAAATAAACTTATATTATGAACCAAAGCCCTGCCATGTGCTCCATTAACTAGCCCATGTGCCATCTCATCTATTATATTATTCAGTATTCGGAATAAAAATAAGAAGCAAGAAATCAAAACTTGGAAAAAGAGAATTACCAGAAAAGGCTCAGGAGTATTAAATCTCAGTATTTAGGGAAAAGTAAGTAGAACAAAGAAGAAAAAGCAAGTAACACTACCCAAAACCTTAAATCTGGAATCAAAATGTAAAAAGCACCTTATCAATGGTGAATGTTTGGTCTCTTAAAGCAGCCGGGGAATCTGAAGCCAATTGGTAATTGATACTTTCATATGCATCCTCGAGAAAGTAAGTTGTCACAGGGTGTGTACGGCCTTGAGCAGTAAGAACAGGACAGTGTCCAAAGTAGCGTGAATATAAGCTCGAATCAACAGTCGCTGACCTGAACAGCATTAATTCAATAAGAAACGAGAGTTTCACAAATTTTTAAAAAAAAAATGCCTACAGAACAAAATAGAAAACAATCATACATAAGAATAACTTTCAGCTTTGGTATGCCTTGATCAGATTGCTTATCTATCAGACTCTTCAAAACAATGAGCAGAAAATCACCCTGTTAAAGAAAAAATAATGGTAACAATTTTGTGTCAGCTTCTTTCAGTATAAAAATGGCATTTTTCAGGTGTATATGTGTGAAACCAAAGATACCAGAATTAATTAGGCAGCCTTGATTTATTGGTGCTCATTCAAATGCATTATAAAAAATGAAACAGAATAAATAAGTTAAACTTATGAACACACCAAGTGAAACAAATAGGAAATAGATGTTGCACATTGCATTTCCCTTTTCAGAAATGAATACTTTTTTTCCATTTTAAATTTTCAAACTACATAGAAAGGAAAGAATAAGGGATCCATAACCAACAAAATATACCTGTCAACAATTAGGCACAGGTAATAAAATGTCTGGTCTCCTTTTCTTACCAAGCAAGAGCATGCATCTGAATAAAAATGTCTCACGCTGGATAGCAAACTAAGAAGGCTAGTGATATAGGGTGGAATTTCAGTTTCACAATATGATGGCTCTAACTGAAGGGTTCACCACATGATTTTGAGAGTTAATAGCAGCATGACAGTTTTCACCAAAATCAACTGATCATCTGTTAGGGACTGTCTGTGTCGCAAACAAAACATTCCCCATTGCAAGAAATAAAAAGCGAAAAGACCTTCATTAAATGTCCCAAATTATTTTTTTTATTCAACACATTTCCCACAAATCAAGAATAAATCATGAGTCGCATCCATTATATCTTATCAAAAATTAGTGACTTGATAAAGAGATCATATATGTGCTCACTATGAGACAGAAAAAGAACAACATTAAGTTACTGTGCTGAAATCCATGAACATATGCTCGTAAATATCATATTTGTACACATTACCTACTACATGTAACACACACAGAACAAGAACACAGAAGGAAAAACTAAAGAAACAAATTTCACAGATCTAGTGATTTTGAAATCAATCCCTTGGGCTACATTAAATTTTCACTTACCAAAAGCGACCGTTCATGGACTTCATCAACAATAACATGAGTAATGCCAGTCAAGTTTCTATCTCCCTACAAATAGCACAAGCCACGGCAAGTAAAATTATGAATACAAAGCCAGTAGAAACTTCAGATTTTCTAACAAAATTAAATGATGCTGTCCTCTTAAAAAAATGGACTCAATGAAAATATAAAAGAGAAAATATGGCAACAATTATAAAGAAGAGGAAAATGTAACTCTGGTCAATAATAAAGTATCATTATTTAGAGATTTCAACATAGTATTTGATGCAAAAGATTTAACTCTAACCTATACTACAAGGAATAAAACAAGTGACAAACAGTTTTTTTTCTTTAGTGGAAAAGAAAAAGAAACAACTCATTTTGGGTGCTATTAGATTTTTTTGAAAATTTTTATGCTGCAAAAGAAGTTCAAGATCTTTCATATGCCTTGAAAAAGTGTTGATTTTCAAGGAAATAAAACTGTTGAAGATACCTACCACAAATATCACCAGTGGAGAAAAATGAGCTGGAATTTAAAATTTTGTTAGCAAAAACACAAAGTGAGCAGAATTAACCACAATAGATTTAAGAAGACTCATAACTTAAGCTTACCGCAAGCCTCCTCAAAAGTATGCCTGTTGTACAAAAAAGAAGCTTTGTTTTTTCATTCCTAAGAAAATAAATACAAGAAATGAATTAGGATTTCGAAACAAGAATATGCCACAAAGCTAGTTGACATCCTCCAAAAATATGCAATAAGACACAATAAGGAACTCCACTTAATATGTGCCTTTTCAAGCCAAGTATGCTTTAGAAGTTGACATTACTTTGAGTGAAGTTACAAGTTCTCATATCCTAGTTTGCAAAGGTCAAATTCAGGTGAGAGTAATTAGAGTTTATTCTGCTTCAGAAATTGAGATTATCCTTAAACATTATCCTCTTTCAGGATTGAGAATCCTTGGATGAGATTTTGGATCCTCGAACATATTTTACCCCAGGCTTAGAGCACATCAACAACTATTATGGATACAAAAGTTGAGAGTATGATGAGGCGGATTTAATACCAACATATTTCTGATCATAATATCTTAAGTAATAATGACATTACAAAAAAGATTAATGCATGATAACTGCCAATTCTACAAGATCCTCATAATGTTGATCATAATGTTGTGATCATATTTTGCAATATGATTTATGCCTAGATGTTTTAAACTATAGAGTGAAGCCTCAGATAGCCAAGTGATAGACTTGTTAAATCTCAATTCATCACTTATTCATCAAAAACCTTGCTTTACTTCATAGTTTCTACTTTTATTCATTTATCGAGTTCTTGTTATCCCCTTATCTTTCCATGCAAGATATATTAGCAGTTCACAAGCAATAATTCATGTAGATCTGGTAAAGACCATGAAAACTCCTTTAACAAAATAAGTTGTATATATAGATATAAATTTTATAAAAATTCGCGATTGGGAGATTCGTGAAGATAAAATATTAAAATCTCGTATTTCAAAATGCTGCTTCTTCTTTTCTTTTTTGATCAATCTTGTCTTCTAGGATATTATACTAAAATTTTTTGAATATCTTGGCTCAGAGTCAAGACCTGCAGTCTGCTCATAGCATGATCCACGTATTTAACTACTGTATAATTATGTTGTTTGAGATATTAAAAGTCATGAACAGGTGTAAGAATCTTGGTGCAAGTTCCCATTTGATGCTATGCTGGAAAGGGGTGGATGCACCAACTTCTTTTACAAAGCTAGGGTCCTGATACTTGTGAACCAATACAATAAGGATTATAAAGGCCAAACAAAGCTATGAATATTATAGTACACCCAGAAATTGAATAAAACCAACCACAAAAGTTTTCCATTTGGATTTTCACATCATTCGTTTCCATTTTGAGTTAACTGCGTAACTTAATAGGAAACCAATAAATTTGGCTCAGGCTCACATTACATAAATATTGAACTGCAATGCAAAAAAGAACAAACACAGAAAAAGGTGGGAGGGTGGGAACAACAAAACATCCATTAGTTTCCCTAATCCAGATGGAACCAAAACGTTTCAAGCAGTAAATATATATTGATAGAATAAGCATGATTTTAAATCACAAAAACTTAGTTTGCAATTATAATTGACACTCAAAACAAAAATAAATCTTAAAGTAAAGATTAAGGAATAAACCATTTTATGTGATCAAAATTCAAAAAGCAGTTCAAGTATTAGGCATTATGGTGCTGTTACCAAAAGGCCAATGAGAAAGAAGGAAGAAGATTAAAACCTTGCACTGTCAAGTCGAACTTGATAACCAACCAAAGAGCCATTTGAACCTGGTGAAGGTTCAACTCGCTCATCAGCAACTCTTTCTGCTACAGAAATAGCCTACAATAAAATGCAGCAATAAAAAAAAATTATGGTTACCACACATAGAAGAGCTTTCTTCATATTTGTTAATCTACTATAGCGTGGAGAAAATATACAACAAAAAAAAAGATATCTTGCAAGCATACTATGAAGACCAGTCAGAGATAAAACAGAAAAAAGTTCCATAATCATTGTTACTTTTTTTCTCATCCTGAAGAAATCGAATAACTGACAACAACTGAAAAGATGGACAAACTGATTGTTGATTACAACAAAAGTATGACAGTACCATCAATTTAAGGTTCCAAATAAAAGACGACACAGCTCACTATCAACAATTATCATCTGCCCCTTAATTGGATTTTGAGAAGGTTTATATCCAGTGAGTTGGGGAGTCCTTAACAAGGATATGGACAAGAAAACTTTTGGGGAACAGACAGGAAATGATAGTTTAATGATTGTGATTTTATTAAATATTCTTATCATAGTACATGATCTCGACTAAGTTTTCGGTTTCAAAGTTGTGAGGAAGATGGATCCCCAGCTACCTTTTTTGTTTATCATATTATAGGTGCTCCAAAGACAATATTCAATGGGGACAAGTAGTTGAAAAGGCTACTGCTTCTCATACTAGTACTGCAAAACTTCCGCAATTACATACTTTGAGAGGATCCAGTTTAACAATCAGATATTTAAGTGTCATCTAATATGGACCAATTTGCTTAATCAGGCTATGTGCAGGTACAAGTAGAATTATACAGCAGATGTACAATGCAAGGCTGGCCTTCAGTTCATTTAGGAGTACCTTTAGATAGGTAATCCATAGTAGGTATTGCAAATGGATTTTCTGAGCCCTACAAGTTAAAATTAAGTTTAAAGACTTTGGGGGGACACAGGAGAAATAGAGTTATGCTGCCTCTGCAGTGACATGGAGTAACTTGATAAAGACAAGCACAAAGGGTTTCAGTCTTACAACAAATGTTGTCATGAAAGATTTTTTTATTTTTTTTTTTCAATTAAAGGAAATACCAAATTGTCTCAGAAATAGAATGAGGTTAGAAGAGGTGAGACTGAGCGAAAGAGACAGAATACTTCTATAGTGCAAAAGAATAATATCTAAAGATACTGTATTATTAGGTTACATCACCTGCAACAAGTTAAGAAATTTACCCTATAGATGACAATTCACCACAACAAGCTCTAACTTTGGGGAATGTGCCCTAGCCTTCCATATAATATCTACCAATGGAAAGTAGTACGACCATTAGGAACATAAGCAAGAAAAATGGAAAAGGAACGAAAGAAATTAATCAGAATTTTCAAAGATTCAAATTCCTTTATCTCCTCTAATTTCTGAATCAGGGCCACCAAGCAATCCAATGAATTTCTCTGATTCCTTGCCAGTTTAACTAGAAAAAGAAAAAAGAAATTGAAAGTTCTAATAGAAAGAAAAACAAGTAAGGATGTTCCTCAGGTTCAATTAATTCAAATCATATTTGAGAAAAATTGTAGTTCTACCAAACAGTAGAACCAAGCCATTTTTATAGGAAATTTGAAGGAGGTGAAGAAAATATAACAGGTAGAACTAGAACAAAAGTTGTTCACATGCAACTTCGACCATCAATATAAGGGTGTCATAACAGGAAGAGTACCCCAATCTATACAGCACTTTTTACAAATTTTTTCTCCCTTTTTTCTCCCCTTTTTTTGTGTCCAAAAATCTATTTCATGGGTATTCTTTTGTGTGTTTTTAAAACTAGACCAAAAAACATGGCTATTTTATATGGACAATATGTTATGCATAGCAATCACTCATGGATGAAAAGGATAACAATCACCCATATGTAAATCAATTCATTTACCCACCGCTATTCTCCTTGGTTGTGTGCATATAATGTTACAATGTCCACCATGTCCTGATTCAACCATGTCATCCAATATAAATTGTGGAACCTACATTAAAGATCAATAAGAAGTTTTGAGCCCATTTCTTAAAAAGGACAAGAAAGAGAAAGTTTACAACCAGTTAGGATAACAAAACACTAATAGCTGTACAAGCATTGCAATTACACAATGTAGAACTGAGGAAAGAATAAGAAGGTGGTTATGAGCACAATAAGACACAAATTTACCTGAGTAGTCTTCCCTGAACCAGTTTCCCCACATACAACAAGAAAATTATTCTCCTTCAGTATTTGCAAAATATCATCCTTCAATCCAGCAATAGGAAGAGCAGCTCTAGTTTTCAACATTTCCTACGACAAGAATATAAATAATGCATAAGCAATGCATAAATTGCTGCATAAAAATTAAAAGGAGACCAAAAAAAAAAAATTCCCATTTTGAAGACTTTACAGACACCAGTCATGTTTTGATTAAAAAAAAAAGGAAAATGAACAATAGCCTTACCCATGCATCAAGTCATATAGCATAAACTCTCACATAATAATTTTGCCTTAAATTGGAGAGGCTTGGAATGCAGAATAAATGCCTACATTCTTTGAATTTTCTCTTTCCCATTGAGTTTTTGGATGGAGCAAAAAAAAAAAGGCACGAATTTTAAGAAACAAAGGTTGTCCTTTAATTCATTATGAGCGAAGATGGTCTTTCAAATTTCTCTGTTACCTCACCCTTTTGGAGGTTTTGAGAGGAGGTTTTTAAGCGCAATTCCTCTTTGTCAGAGGGATTTAGATTTTAACCTTGTCATTCTACTGGCAAAAATATTTATCACAATGATGTGCTATCCTCTCCTTTCTCTTTTCCCCCCAAAATCAAATTTCTTTTCTTGTGATACAAACTCTAAGTTAAATATAACTTCAAAATATTGTACCCTATCAAAGGATAAACACAATAATAATAAGATGGCCTTCTTGATGAAAATAGCTACAAAAGAGTGATAGCTTCTCTTTCTAAGGTAATGCTAGTGTAACAGCAACCATCCTTTTAATTTTATACATTTCAACAACAAATGTCGTTAACAATATGAATAATACAGCTATCAATTTACAGATCAAAGAATAAAAGTATAATCCTTCCATTCCATCCAGGTATGGACAACCAACCTCCAAGAAAGCATACTGCTCTAACAACCAAGTAAGGAAAAGCTCTTATGCTACAAAGATCCTTTATAAGTAACTTGATTTTGCTTTTAAGTCGACAAAAGAAGGCACTGTAGAAGGTATGAGTGTAGCATGCGCTTTCTACAGCTTATACCCCAACTTTATAAAATCGTACTAATGAAATAAAGTAATCTTAAATGGGAACTAACACGTACAATTAGAAATTCCATCAAGCAGAAATTGATAGCCAGAATGGTAATTTTAAATGGGAAGCATATCCAACATATATTTTCAGACTGTTCAACTAGTCAACATAAGGTTTTCATATTATATTTCAGGAAAGTTTGAGAAAGACATATGAACTCTCTGTTGCAGCCAAATGCTGAGAAGTCCCTCCGGTAACCTATACCTCACCAAAGAAGAACTAGCAAAAAAGATACACCAACCTCATACTTCGGCAATTTCTTTTTCTTCTCTAGCTCCTGCCTCAAATAATTACTTTCTGCATCCTTGGCATGGTTTTCCCCTACAAGTGAGATGGCCAAAGGTTAGGGAATCCTTTCATATAAAATTGCAAGCATAATTTCCACTCTCTGTTGACAAAATAAGTGACTCTACATTGCAACTGTATCATGGTTTTTAACTAGGTACTTATTTACTTAAGCCTTGAATAATATTTCAAGAACAGTAAGATTGATCAATCCTGCTGAATTTCAAATGTTCTTTCACAGGCTTTACAATTCTTTTTATTCACCAGTTAAGAGAAGCATTAGTTATACCGAAGAAAGATAATTTACAAAATATAATAATAAGAAAAAGAACACAAAAAATGATAAAAAACCTAAGCACTAGCAACAAGTGCGTCTAACCAAAGAAAACAGACACAATCTTTTTTAAATCTTACTAAATCAAGCAACTCAATCAGCAAGAAATTTGACTCAGAATTTTTCTCAGAATGCACCAAAAGAAAAGAGTTTGTACTTTCTGATACTAGATAAGCAGCAGCATCTCCTGAACTGAAGGTTCCTTCGACGCGAGAGTTTTGTGATATTCCTGAAAACAAATTTGAAGCATTTGAGCTGGAAGTTGATCCATCTTCATTTAATAACCAATCTACAAAACCAGTCCTTCGGTCCTCCACATTATTTTCCAGTTTACTTAATTCCCCTGCAAGCATTTTAGATATTAGCACAATTAACTAGTCCAACAATTCCAAAGAAATAACATATGATTTTAAAAAAAAGAAACAGATGTTATTGTTACCATGAAAATGTCAAAGTAATACAATCAAAAATAATAATTTAATTTAATACTACTTCAATTTCTCATGAACAGGTTGAAGTAATAATATCTAAATGAGAATTACATTTATACCATAAAGGGCCCAAAATACATGAAAATTTCTCAGAGAAATTATTGGATTATTCAATTTAGATGCCTTGCATTTCGAAATAATTACCTTCTTTCCACTGCAAAATAAGAGAAGCATAAGGGTTGGTAACTATTAGGTGAGTGGGTAAGTCAGGAAACAGTTGATGAAGGGCAAATGCTGCAACTCTATTCTGAGCATCCTGCGTTTGAAATATATTTGTAGCCATGTCAAATACAACCAATGATGGAAACAGAAAGCAAACACCAAAAATTGAAATAAAAAACAATAAAGAAAAACACGCCATTAAAAAAATCAATAATGAAAGCAAAAGCAGAATCACACCAAACACTCTAGACTAGAAAATTCTCAATCATAAACAAATATGACAATAAAATCAGCAATACAAAAGTCTAACCCAATTAAAATCAGGCCATAAAACCTAGAAGATATCTCAGTTCACTCATTCAACTCAGAAGTATATCAAGTCAACATAATTCTGAATGACATGATTAATGCTAGTAGAATCTATATATGGTGCATACAAAATGATATGGAAGATGACGACATATTATACAAGTGAACATTCAACTCTCTGTTATTTAATAAGAAATTGAGAGCACTATTTCTCTTTCCCAACAAAGCCCAATAAAGATCAGAATGTTCTTTATCCCACGATTCACACTATCAAAGTTGAATTGGACAAAAGAACGTTATCCAGAATATTTTATTTCCATCTCTTGCTGAATCTCAGACTATAAAGATCCAAACAAGGCTACAACTGAGCAAACACACATAACAAAGTTGTATTTAGGTTAAGAGAATTGCTAATGTGGGACAGAGAAATTCAACTATTTTAATTAGGTGTTCCTTCATTATCGCCTAGCAATTCACTGCTTAGACTTGTGCTCAAAATCAAGACAAAAGTACCTTCAAAAGTATGAATTTGCAAATGAAAACAGAGTTAAATTACCTCAACAGATTCAAACGTTTCATCCTGATCAGGAAGCTGAAGGTTGACCAACCCTCCAGCTTTTCTGTTTTTACCCCTTCCACTAGCTTTGCGCAGTACACTAACAGAATACAAGAAACTTTTTCTCCTTTCAAGCACCTTGTTAAATTTTGGAGCTTCCCAACCTGATTTTTGACATAGCTGGTGAAGAACAGCCTTAGGAATCCTTGTTGGGTCGCCCTGTCATTTTTGAGGATTTATCAGAAAAAAATAAAAAGAAAAGAAGAAGAACAGAGGAAGAGAGAGACAGAGAGATAAAATGTCAACTAACTAGTAAATAACAACTAGAAGCCAAATATAGGTATAGAAAATTTTGGATGATGATCTGCCAACAAAGAAACACACAAGCAAAAAGCTGGTGCAGTTTTATACATCCAGATCCAACAAATTGGCCATCAATTCAAAATTTTTTGCATCAAATATACCTTTTTCAAAATATTCCAACTCTAAAATTAGCATAAAAAATTCATTTTATTGCAATAATTATCTCAGAGATATTTTATGGAAGAAATAAATTCTTGACGAGGCATAATGTGTAATATTGCATCTAGAACCAACAATATTTTTCCAAAGAAGTTCCTGTATTTCAAACACTAGTACCTTCTTCCAGACGCCATCTAATTTTTCTAAATTCTTCTCACTAGTTAATTCTCTCATTTTTTCCTTCTTCTGTAATTCCATCACTTCAGGAGGCAAAGCTTCATTAGAAACAGCATCCTCAAAGAATAGATCACCAAGCTCCACATCTACAGCCTCATTTTCTAAGACAATGTTTCCCTGTACAGGTACAGTAGAAAGAATATGTTCAACTGGAAACTCCATTGAACTTGACTGCTCTCTATCACTTGGATCTACTGGTAATTCTTCAGAGGGCACAACAAAGGCTGAGTCACCTTCTGCATCAGATAATGTTGTCTGAAGTTGCTCACATGGCATTGTAAACGTGCCCTCAGGCATAGAATTGACAGCACGTCCATGGGTAAACTCTTCTGCCAACATGTCATCTGATAATCCTGCTCAAAGAATGCAATAGAACATAAGGTAATTGGTGCAGCAACCAGGTTTGACAAAGGATCAGGAAAGAGACTGAATTCAACCTAGAGAAGACAATTCTTGCTTGAGTTTGCGAATAATATTGCTTGCTTGCTCCTGACTTCTCTTGTCTCCCGTTTCTTTGGCTTTTGAAGCTTCCAATCTGGCTGCATAATATTCTTTAGCTATAACATCATAAGAACGTGGTACAGGATCCTATAAAGAGACAGGTATAGCAAATATCAGGTTAACAAAGTACCCCACCAAATGACTACCACTGAATTTTCGGATTCAAAAGTAAGGAGGGAAAAAGAAATGTGTTACCTTTTTGGCAAAATTTCCATCAATAGCATAATCTTCCCAACTTTGACCATCGTCCTGCAAATTTGACAAAAGAAAAAATACTCTTTTTATGCCCTAATCATTTACCATTTAAAGTTTCTGTTGAATTCAAAATCAAAATGACTCAAGAATACATGAACTTATTATAATTATTAACTAATGCAAAGTAATCATCTGTCAAGATTAAGTGGCTCTTCTGCAAAGCACAAATGCCATATCTATCAACCTCCAATTCTCAGTAAATATTTTTCCCAAAACAAACATAAAGCCAATTGCTTTTATATTCCCTTCAAAATCATGACCATGCTTTTACTGAAACTTGCAATAGAGATCACTTTGGACCAGAAAACATACATCATATTTTCACACGCAAACTTCAACATTTTTCTTCACCCATAGCTCTGTGTAAATTGCTAGCTACAAAAACAGGCCAGTTGGATAGTAATTCTAGAACAAATTTCACCAGTTATTCCATATATACATGATTATAAGATCAAAGATTTACTATTTTGACAACATGTTTCCAAGTTCAAAGGTTTTTATTGTTCCATGAGTAATAAAATCTTTACAATATATTAAGATACTATCCAATCCAATTAAAAAGAAAGAGAAAGTCAGTGACAGGATGTGAAATCCACTTACTCTACAATCATCAATGAAAGACTGATCAAAATATTGAAAGTTTAAAATCCTCCTCCAAAAAGCAATAAACCTATTTTGTTTTTTTTCAATTCATAACTTTTCTTTCATACGAAAAGGAAAAAAATCCCCTTCAAGCTCAAAATTCTTCCTGAATCAACCTAGCTCAACCAAGGAAATTCCAACAACTCAGTTTCACTATTCTTTGAACTCTGTTTTCTAAGTCCATTTACAGCATAATCCTATTCTCTCACCAATCAAAGTTTCCCTCAAGTCTTACATCTCCTAATACTGAAAATTACTCATTTTCCTGGATCAGCAAAGGTTCATTTAAGGAATACATTGTCTATAAACAAACCATCTCAATCACTTAGCTTCTCTCCAAAGGCTAACACTCCAAGTTCCTGCCAGCACACTTGTTTACTATTTTACGTAGTTCCACATATCCATCTTTATTTCATAATTGAATAATGCTTTAAAAAATAATGGCTAGCCCAATTGCCATTTTATAGAATTTTCTCTTAGGTCAAAAATAGCCTGCTATATCAAGTATGCTTATATTCTATAAGGAAAATCTTTCACAATATCCTCTCCTTTTGTACAATGTGATTCAGGAGGTGAAAATTATCACACTGGCCATCACCATTTCATCCAATTTCACACACATTCTTTGTTGTCCCCATTACTGCCAAAATTAAACTGTTAACATCATATTTTCAGTTTTGCTTAATTAAAACTGCCGCATTCTATGTCACTTCTCTGTGAATAGGCCAAATTTCAACTTTTTATAATTTTATTATTATTTGAAAGAATTTTATGAGTTGGTACACAGAAACTTCAACTAAAATATTTCCACCTTCAACAGTCCTTAAGAAAGCTGAGCAAGAAGGATGCCTCTCATGTCTGTCCTATATAACGAAACCCACCAATTCACCAATCTGGCCTGTTCATAAAATTTTGTTAATTATTTGTGCAATGCAGAAGGCTAATGTTCAATCCTTTCTTTCCCTTTTACCTTTTTCTCTCTTTTTTTTCCAGCTGTGCATATGTTGATAAATCCAATGATTCTAATCATGTCTAAAATATCAAACTATCAGTACATCTATTTTATTATATAAAAGAGAAATTTGCCAAAAAAAAAAAAGCACATTAAGGTACTGTTCATACACAGATATGTCATCACCAACCCACTTCAAAATATTATATCTAGGAGTACAGGTAACTAAAACTAGTAAAGGAAAAATTATATATTTCTTGAAAGCAACAAATGTATTTGCTTTGATGTACTTGTTGTGAACAGTAACATGCAGTCAATACATATCAAATAATAAACACATAAGATTCTAGAAAAAAAAAAAAAAAAAAGGCCAACCTGAACCTCCGACCCATTTATTTCTTTTGGTCAATAATAAAAATTGATGCATAAAATTTTATAATGTAGAAATGCATCCTTGTACCTCTTCCTGTTGTTCCAAATATTGCCTGATCCATTCTGCTTGCGATGGCTGGTGGGAATCTAGAGTCTCAGCATCATCCCGTTTCCCCTTAATCCTAACTGAAACTGGTTGTACATCCTCCTCAGTCTTGGTAGGATTGACTGCAGGAGTCCAATCTTCCCTCGCAGTTGATATGACACTAACAGAACCTACAAATTACATAGAAGAAAAATAAATGATTTCTTTATTTGAAAAAGAAAAAAATGGTAACATGGGTGCCCAACAATCAACACATTGCAATTGAATGTCATTGTACAATTGCATCATAACACCATTATATTCAGTTAAAATAAAAATAAATATACCTTGATTCGTATACATAGAAGTTCCACTAGAAAACTTCAGGGGAAGCTCGTTTCCTAGTAAATTTAAGCATAGCCAGTCCAAAGCAGACTCAAATGTGGCATTATCCTACTCAGTCAAAGATAAATAAATAAGTAGCTCAATTCAAAGACTATGAATTTGTTCTTTTTTTTTTCCTTTGTACTAATAAGTAGTTAGTAACGGATAACAACCTTGAGAGAAGTGAGAGCGAGTTCAATCTGATCATTAGAGAAGCCTTCACAAGAGAGCTTCTCATAGATGTTTTTGAGTCTCTTGGCCTTCTGGGCCTTGGAGAGATTTTCTTGGATCGCAGTCGATGAGGCGGGCAGGGTGGAGCGGCCTGAGTTAAGAAGGAGACGGCGTAGCCGGTTCTCGTTCTCGGCTGAAATCTGGAGTCTGGGACCTGAAGATGAAGACGATGATTGGGATTTAGGTTTAGAAGAAGTTGAAGCTCCTTTAATATTGTTCTGCTTCTGTGACTTCTTCTTCGGTGCCATTGTTTTCTTCTCGAGCGGAGATCGATGACGGAGACGATGAGAGTGAAAGATATTAATTTCTTTTTTCTTTTTTTGGTACAAAGATTTTAATTTCTTTAATATTTCAGTGAAACGGTATAACTGATCCGCAGCTGAACAATAACGTTTGAAGTTAGTCGACTATGGTTTAATTTCATGAGGAAATTTCAGCGGATGTCCACGTTTATTTTTATTTTTATAATTATTGAAAGTTTTGATTTTTTTCAATTTTAATGTCCATTACAATCTAGCGAGCTTTCAATCGTTTTTTTTTTCCTTTATTTCTGTCAAACTGCTCCTCCATCTATCTATCCAATATGTTAGCTGAAATTTCAGTTTCCTTCGGACGATTCAAGTAGTTTTGGAGCAAAGAAGTGAGAGGGACTTTCCAGCACGGATGATGATTCAAGCAGTTTTGGAATTAGGTTTTGAATTTTAAACAGCAGCAAGATTAATAGAGACCATTATAAAGTTTGATGCTAATGAGCAATCTCGAAGCTATAATTGTTGTAGGATGTTTGTTTTAATATTGAAAGTTTGATGTTATAGTGTAACCCTGGAGTTGCATATAATTTTTTTAACAAAATTTTTTAAATCACCAAAATATATCTAAAGTATCATCAATATATATTCAATATATTTTTATAGAATTTTTGAAGGAATATCAAAATATTCCTAAGGCATATCCAAATTATTTATAGGAAATTCCTTCCAAATAATTAATTATCAAGAAATTTCTAATGTAAATCAAAGTATCCCAAAATATACTCAAGATATTTTCATAGAATTTTTAAAGATATACTGAAAATATTCCTAAGTTATATAAAAAGTATTTCCAAGGTATACAAAATGTATTCTTTGGAAATCTCCTAGGAAATTTCTTAAGAATTTTCGAAATATATTCAAAATATCTTCAAAGTATATTCGAGGTATTTCCGAAATATTCTTAAGGAATTTCCAAGGTATATTCCAAATATTTCCAATATATTCTGAAAAGTATATCAAACTATTTATTTGAAAATTTGTGATATTTTGAATTTTGATTAAATTATATTATTATTTTTCTTTTTTAATAATTTAATTGTTTTTATTTTTGTTCTTTAAGATATTACCAGTATATACCGAAGGTATACCAAAGATAAATTATTTAGGTATATTTTGTAATGATTTTGAGATTTAGGTACTATTGTAATTTTAGAAATTTATTTTCAGTAAAATTGAAAAAAAATTGAGCGCCGGTAAAAATGCAAATAGGTATCATTTTTTGGTATTTCTGCAAAATTCCCTAAATTCATCTATGATCACTAAATCTTACTATTATTACAATAAAACTACGAAATATTTTTAGTCATACAAAATTATTCAACTATATTTTCATTTTATTAAAGTTATTTCTATTAATTTTTTGAAATAGATAACTGGAAAAGTGATATTGCAACTGATTCATTATCAGAAATGTGACGTGATATCTGACATGTCATTGAAAACTGACTAAAAATGATTTTAATGAAACAAAATTTATAATTTTGCTACAATAAATATAAAATTTAATAATTATAAATGAAATTAACTCTAACTTAAACAAGATTTTAGTATCACGAGAATATACTCCAACTCAAATTTTTTCTAAATCCCAAGAGTCAAAAATACTAATCAAACAATTAGTACATCAAAATACTTTTTTCACCTTATTACAAGAAAAATATGCATTTAAAGTATGATGATTACAACAACAAATAATTCTGTTTAAATTAAATTTCTAAATTTATTTATCCACAAATTAAAATATATAACAAATTATTACATATATAAAAATTGAAATGACATTTATATATTTTCAGCCACCATTTAATTTAGATCATAAGTAATTTTATATTTCAAATTTATGTAAGTACCCGTTTGGGATTGCGGTATATTTTTTTATTTAATGTTTAATATATATTTTTTCAAAACATATATTTGAAAAAAAAAATCGATTAATTAAATAAAAAATTTAAAATTTATTTTTGTGGATAACCAATAGCAATTCCGAATCGTCATAAATATGTTCTATGAAAAATATATATAAATATTGTTTTATAGAGTAATTATTCCGTGAATTGGCTGTTTCACACATTCACCCAAACTTTTGAATTTATGTGCATAAACCAAGAAGAGGGGTGAAGTTGAAATTGTTGAGGTGAGTGACTATCCTCTCATCATCATCATCATCATCATCATAGTCTATGCTCGAATTTGAAAACGACATTACGACAAATGGTTGGCACTTAATTCAATCATGTAGTATAAATATTAGGTGTGGATCCATGACACAACACAAATAAGTTGTTGCAGTCCGGAGGAGTCTCCGACATATTCTGAATATTCTCATTGGTGGTGCATCGGTAAGGTTACCGCTAATGGGCTATATTCGGTTAAATCAAGGTATAGAGAAGCTATCAAGTGAAGGGAGAACAGTCTTTCTAATAGACCAAACTCCTTACGGTTTGTTGCGTTCTCCAATTTGAATACTGATAGACGCTCACATTTTTAGACTGAATCCACTGTATTGATTAGAAACCGAGTATATTTATAAATGAAATAGCACTAAAATAATCAAAATCTGATTTTGAACCTAATAAAAGAGAAAAATTAAGATACATATATTTGTCAATAATTGGATTAAATAGTAAAAACTAAAAATAAAAATAATAAAATAAATAAATAGTTGGGGATTAAAAAATAATAATAATATGAAGGACTCAATTGAGTATTTGTCTAAATAATTAAATTAAATATTATTAAATGTTAAATGTAGGAGGTGAGCTAAGAATTTAATAATAAATAAGTCAATAAAGTAAACAAATCTAAAGCAATAATAATAATGATAAAACTAATAATAAAAACAATAGTAAACGTAATATATGTATATAAAAAAGAGAAATGTAAAAATAATAAAATAAAATAAAATAGTCAGCATAATTCATTTGGTCCAATACAAGTCTCCTTTGCTCACATGACATATTATATTAATAATAATCTTAAGCAATTACTGGGATGAGTATGCGGGCACGTTATTAAGCAAGAGAATGGTACAACTAATCTTCTGCATAATTCTCGAGTTCTCTATCTGCATCAAACTTTTTTTTTATTCTTATCTCTTTTATTTATTTTTCTTCATACTCATTCTCCAGTGCTGTCCCACTTCAGCTCCATCACTGTAAATTTTCTTCATTCTTTTTATGCTTTTGAGAAGGTTTAAGAGGTGATTAGATTGGAAGGCGAAAATTAGTAAAAAATTAAAAAAGAAAGGGAGAATTTGTGTGTGAATGTGGTTCGGCTAAATTGGGTTTTGGTAAGTGAATTTCTTCTTTCTCTAAGTTTTCTTCTTTCAAACCTTGAACGCAAGATGGAAAATTGCAGAAAATATTGTTTGGTTCATGAAGAAAATGGGTGAATTATGAATTTTATGAAATTAGGTAGAAATCAAAGCTATAGATTAAGGGTAAACTGAGGTAGAAATTAATAGAATTATTTGGCTTAATTGATGTGGAGGGATTAGAAAGGAACTAGAATTGAATGATAAATGGTGTGAATCACAGTTTATGAATGAATTTGGATATTAGTTGAAAAAAAAAATTGTATATACGTGTGTGAATTTATTTAATTTGATTAAGGACAAAACTAAAAGTGAAAGATGGTGGCTACCATATACAACACCTTGGGCTTTAATTCATTAAATAATAAATTAAAGAAATAATTGTAAGTGTATATTTATAAGAATAAAGTGAATTAGTGGCTCAAGAATTTAGTGGAACTTTTTTTTGAATTAAAGTATCATGAAGTATAAAATTTAGGAACTAATTGTGAAATTTCATAAAATTGTAAGCAAAGAGAATATTAATAAGGGAATTAAACTAAAAGGGAGTTGTTGCCAAAAGAAATTAATTTTTATAATATAATAGTCTGGAATCGTAGCTTAAAGATGGCTTATTACTTGATAAATTTATATTAGGAGGAGTCTGATTGTTATAAGGGAAAATGTTGGATGAAACAGAGTAAAATTTAGTGAGACGTCTGTGCATATTTTATTGACAATAATTAATATTTTATTTAAAATTGAATGATGTTGTGCTTATAATTGATGATCGTTTTAATTGTTTTATAATTGTATAATTTTATGATATAATTTTATTAAATGTTTGTTTTTTAGTAGGAATTGCGATTTAGAAGAATGGGTTTTGGAAAAATTGTTAATCAAAGTTAAAATAAGAATGAAATTATATAATAAGTAAATATTAGCCCATAATTAGTGCCTAGATTAGAATAGGAAAAATATGTTATTATGTCAATTAAGCAGGATGAGACTTTATATTCAATTATTCAGAAAAGATGACACACGACGTCTAGTTATTTGGATATTTATTACATAATTATAAAGTCATAACAATCGTAAGGTCATGACTCCTATGTATCTCCCTAAATTCTAGTATTGACAAAATAATTTTGGGCAATTAAGTGAAAAAAATAAATGAAAGAACAACAAAAATTTTTATAGCTTTATTATTCAAAAAAATTTGGTAAAAAAAATATGGAGTGATAATATCTTTGTTGTTCTTTATTTTATTGAAAATTTTATTTATGATACTAAAATTATTGTTATTATTGTTATTTTTATTATTATTGATTTTATTAATTATTGTCACAAAATATGCACCACTAAGCATAAATTTAGCGTGAAAATTTTTTTTTTCTCCTTTGCAGGTAATAGATAAAATGTAAGATTTGTAGATAGAACCATGAATAAGTGGAATTCACATAAAAGTTGTGCGGCAGATACAACCACACGTTTGGATTTGTGGAATTTTGTCTTTATAAATATTTTTAGAAATATGCTTTGCATATTGCATGTGGGTTTAGTATTTTTGAGACTTAAATTTCTATGTAAATTTGTAAATAATATAGATAAGTTCAATTATATATATATATAGGTATATTATGAAATGGATTATGAATACATAAATATTAGGTGAAGAAAATATTTGAATTGGTATAGTGATATAAAAAAGTTGTGACATCATTCTTGCTCGGCTGTTATCAGTAAAGCAACGAGGTGTTACACGGTTTGTTGATAAAAAACTCTGGAAGTTCATATGGAATAGTAAGGGTCCTCAGTGAGTAAACAATTTTCTCTGGTATTTGGTCACAAACTCTTTACCTTCTAAGTTGAATTTATGGAAGATGCAAATGGCTCTGAATAATTTTTGCCCTGTGTGTGGTCAGGTAGCTAACATCATCTTTTTCTGTCCCTTTGCTAAGGCTACATGGCATAGTGGTTTCCTAGGATATAGGCCAAGAGAATATGGCTTTTCCTCCATGATTGACTAGTGGTTGCATATGTGTGATAATGTGGCTACAAATGTAGGCGATCTCTTTATAAAGAAACTACCTCTTACCTGTTGGAATATTTAGAAAGTCAGGAACTCCTATGGTTTCCAAGGTAATAAATCGTCTTCTCATAGGATTATTAACTCTATTTGCCATGACCTCAATAGTCTTTGCGGAACCTAGGAAGTACTGAATCATAATCCAATTTCTAAGGTGCGGAATCGAGGTTGGGTGAAGCCTTCTATGCATGTTTTGAAAATGTAGCTGTGATGTTGCTTGGCGTTCTGATAGCACACATGTGATAGGTGGCGTCATCCTTAGAAATTCAGCTGGCGTAGTCATTGGTGGTTTTTCTATGCATTTTCATTGTAATGATGCACCTGTAGGAGAGGCTACAGTGTTGAGAAATGTTATGCACTTTGCTATCTCCAGAGGCTACAACAGAGTATTTTTTGAGTCTGATTCCAAGAATCTCATTGCTGCTAGTCATGGTGATATTGATCCACCTTGGTGTATTGATGCTATGCTTGAGGATATCAAATCCATGTTGAACCATAAAGTTTGCCTCTCTTGCTTCTGGATTGATAGGAATGCTAATAGAGCAGCTCATTGGGTTGCTAAGAATAGCCTTCTATATTCTGTTGATCTATGGCTTTTTGATCCACCAACTGAGTTGATGGATATTTTGTATGTGGATATTAATTAATTTGCAATATTATTTGCATTTCGAAAAAACAAAAAACAAATGTACAACTTCCTCCAAAATAATGAGAATTCGTCTTACATTTATCATTATTATGAAAAGATAATTGCTCACAATACATAAAATTATGAAAATGAGCGACTTGATTGATATTCTCACATTTGAGAATAGTGGAAGGATATCGAGTTCGAGTCTCATAGCCACAATCTATCAATATTTATGAGAATTTAACCTTTTTATAATGTATATTAGAAAATGACTACCTCATATTATCTAATTAATGACCTATTATGTCTCCTAATGAATTAAAAAAAAAAATTATAAAAAGACCTAAGCATTTAAAAACATCAAAGTTATGAGTATTGAAAACCTTAAAAACTTAGAAATAATATTTTATTTGTTTAATGAATCTACTCAGTACAAATCTAAATTACTGAATAGTTCAAACAAAATTTTACTCTCTCAAATTTTAATAATGATTTTGTGTCAAACAAAGTCATTAAGAAGAGCAAATAAAATTTTTTCTATATATAACTTGATGTATACTCAAGGTTTAAACTGCAAGTGTATAAAGCAATCGTAAAATGACAAGTGTCTTCCTGAAATCTATCTCACAAAAAATCACTAACTTAAATTCCTAATTTGTCCAATTATCAATGAATACAAAATGCAACTTAAACACTATAATCCATTTGGTTCGAATTTTGATTAACAACTAATGTAATTAAGCTATAAATTAAATTGCAAATAAAATTAATGAATAAAGTAAGTTTTTGGTTTTGTTCTCCCAGTTTCATATTTCTCTCCCAAATGTTAAATTCATAGAATTAATATTTCATGACAAGCACCTTATGCATTAACTAATTAAACCAATAAATTAACTAATGTACAACTCAATTTTTAGGTTAGATTAAAGTTGATATATCTAATAATCAAATCCTAACATTTTCATTCTTGATTCAATCATTAGTGACCAATCAATCGTTAAACTAGAAATTTATAAAACACAATTGAATTGAAATGGAAATAATAATTTATTCAAAATAGCAGGAGTTTATTATAAAATTGGAGTGGCTAACCAAACATCAAAAAAATAATTTAGCTTAACATGAGTATTAAATAAATCAATTCAATATTCATAGTCAAACTAAAAATTACAACATAAATTGAGAAAAGAAATATTATGATGCTCAATTGAATTAACAAATTTAGAAATTAGAGGATCTTCAATTCTTCAAACTCAAGTCTAATCAATCTTCAAGAGCAAAAGTATCCCACCTCAATCAACAATGCTGATGGAAGTTTGAGATGCACTCCAAAAAGTCTCTTGTATGTGTAAAGAAATTGAAAGAAAGAAGATGAAAAAATTACAAATCTGGAATCCTAGAGAAATAGATGAAATAAATAGTAAATATGAGTTATAAAATAAGTCTAATTCCTAAAATATGTTACTTTCCTTTTATTGGAGTGAAAAACCCAAAAAAATTGATAGAATGTTAAATTTGGACAGTTGAAGGGCGTCACGAGATTATGATGGATTTATGTTGTATTCTCCTGCCCAAGTGTCACGAGGTCGTAATGGGCATCATGACTGCGAAAGTAGCTTGCTGCCTGTATTTTATCTCGAGCATGCAATGACTGTCACAAGTTTATGATGAGCTTCTCTCCCATAAATCATATTTTCTTACTTTCTCAAAAGCTCAAATGGTCTCCTCCACAATCTAAAATATCTTTTTAATTAAATTAAATTATCAAAACATGCTCTTATACTTATTTCCACTTCTCAAAATCTAAAAATATTTAAAATACGATTAAATATTAAATCAATCCAAAATTTACATAAAACAATAAATAAAATCAGCTAAAAACACTTATAAAATTATAACAAATATAGACACATCATATCTCCAACTCTAATCCCAAATGAATGATGCACAAAGAGTCCCACAATATATTAGAGCTATAACATCGTATTTTATCAATAACTATTATTAAATTATTTAAATTTCATAATCAATTTTCTAAGCCATCACGTGAGTATCACGTGCCACAATATCTGGTTGTTTACAAGTCCTAATCTACGTCAACTTGAAAACTATGTTTTGATATACTATCTTAACTTTGAAACAACGGTCTCTCATCCCCTAAATAGTAATATTTTCTTTTCCTTTGGAATCTTTTGAAGTAAAAGCAAAGAAAACCCAAACCAAACCCTTTCTCAAATATTTCATTCTTCTCTTTCAGCTCTCTCCATAACCCATATTCACCTCTCTTCTTCTCTCAATATTCATCCTCCATGGAAGCCCCACAAACACCAACCCGACAATACTACAGCTCTCTAGTTGACACCTCTCGCCCTTTTCGCTCTGTCAAAGAAGCCGTCGCCATCTTCGGTGAACGCATTCTCGTTCCAGAAATTTACTCTCCCAAGCCATACTTCTTCACTCCTCCTGCTCCTTCTCAACAAACCAATCCATCTCCATGGATGTTTTCATCTCCAAGCCCCGTAATTAACCCTGATCAAGTATATGAAACTGAACATGATGAACAGAATAATAACAGTATTGAGTTCTTGGACACTTTAAAGAAGATAGAGGCTGAGCTAGAGCAAACAAAGACCGAGCTGAAACTGCTCAAGGAAAGAGAGACCGAGACCGAAATTGCCGTGGCTTCTCTGAACGCTGAGCTTCACAAGAATATGTCCATGTTAGATGAGGCTGAGACTGAAGCGGCAGCTGCAGCAACAAGAAGGGTGAGTTTTCAAGCAGAAGAGGAGGAAGAGGAGGATGAGGAGAAGAAGAAGAAGAAGAAGAAGAAGAAGAGGGAGATGATGATAAGAAAGGAGAGTTCGCCACATTTGGCTAATATATTGAGTATTAGTGAGAAGAAAGGGTATATTTTTGGAAGGAAAAATGAGAAGAAGATGATGAAGAAGAAGCCAATAGTTCCTCTAGCGGGAGATTTATTCTTCTTCAGGAAAAAAGGGTCATCTAATAAAACTCTTAAGAATCCTCTTTATGCATCTGCTCATGGTGTTTTTTAAAAATTAGGCAAAATTTTCATTATTTGTTTCAGGTTCAGTTTAAATTTAATAATGCATGCACGGTTATGTTGTTTGTATGTTTTTTTTTTGAATGCAAGTGTGAAGATTTCCTTGTTGCTTATTCTTCTACTGTAGTGCTCTGCAATTGACTCGGTGGAAAAAAAAAAGTTCATTTTCTTTATATATTTTTAATTATCTTTTGTAGTATATATTTTTTATTTTTACTAATAGCGATTTTTTTTTTTTTTGGTTTTAGTGGTAGTTTTGTTTAATTATTGCGATAGCAATTGAGATTGTTCTCTCACAAAAATGTCTTTAAATACAATTATAGTTTTTTAATGTAATAATCTATAATTAACTAGGGCCATGAATAGAGATATGAAACCGATCATAGCAAGAGATTTCATTTTCCCCTTAATTACCATCTTAGAAATTGAACTCATAGTGTTCTATAAATGATAACCACACATATGACATGATTTAAAATGTATAGAACACATTGAAGTTCTGACTCCTATTGACAAGTGAAAAGCCATTTTTAATTAGTCCTGCAATCTAGCTTTTTGTCATGGACCCCGAAAAACATTTTACAAAGAAAAAACAAATCATATTCATGACACAAATATAAATTATATGAGAAATTTTTATATAGACTTAGCCTACCATGCCATCCATATACTAATTCAATTACATGTTGATATTCATTTAATTGTTTCATTTTTATTATGTTGTATTTGTTGAAATAAATACAACATACATACATGTTGTATTCGTTGAAATACAACATATATACATATTATTTAAGAATTGAATTAGTTTATGGATGACATGATAGACTGAATCTATCTAAGAATTTCTCAAAATATATACATACAACAAGCAACCCTAAAAAATCTAGAAAGGTCAGTTCTGAAAAAATCACCAGGCTTCACTCTGGCTCATTAACTGGTATTTTAAAACGAGCCATTTGATATCTAGCTCCCTCCAAATTTTGGTCAAAGCAAATGGCATGCAAATGGACTATCAAGTAAAACCTAAATTAGCAATTTGTTTTCTGAAGTAAACAGCTTTGAGTGAACATTATACAGAAAGTATTGATGAAAGCGCCCAAAACCGAAGTAAAACCTTATTTATATAAAATCAACAGTTCTATGATTGGAAAACTCTCTACTAATCTGAATACCTTCTAACTCACCAAATCCCTTATGTTTCAGGCCCGCAAATTGTGCTTGGTTTTGCATAACGAAACATTGTACTGCCAGCCAGGGAACCATACCAAACACTTAGCTATGATTGTTATGCATCCTTACCCTCTTCATTTTGACTTTTTTCCTTGTTTCTTCTTGATCACTTCATCCATGTACATAATACCTTTACCTTTGTAGACTTCCGGAGGCTTGCAACTACGAAGAGCAGCAGCAAACTGGTGCACCCTTTGCTTGTCAATTCCAGTGCAACAAACTATGTTGTTTTAAAGCAGAAAACACGAACAGCCGGAGGAACTGTAAGTTCAACCTCATGACTGTATCCCAATTTTAGATATAAAAGACGCCCTTCTGCTTCAGCTCTGGCTTTGTACCCAACACCGACAATCTTAAGAAAGCGAAAAAAATTGGCTTCCATTATGGTTAAGCTGATCAGTTACCTGCAGACTCCTGAGATAAAAGAAGTGGCATTTGCTCAAACAATTATTTATATGCTAACAAAAATGCGAATGGGGAGAATATACCAATGAACACACATAGGAACACAAACAACTATCTTTCTACACTAAGATTTCAGTTTAGATATATATGCAATTTGGTGTAATGATTTTAGATTGTTAGGCCCATTGTTCATTTTAATTGCAGTCATAAGATCTGCTTGCACAGTCATGATTATAAATCAAACCAATATAGCAGCACAGTGAACATTCCTTGAGCAGTCAACAGATATTAGTGAAACAAGTGCAAGAGCAAATTCCAACTAAATTTTCAAACCCCTTTGAATATTTTACCTGAGGCCTCTAGATTGAGTGAAGAAATACAAAAATTATACTTGCAAAGCAAAAAGTTCAATTAACAGCCAAAAGCACAAATTCCAGGAGAAACCCACTAAAATGTCGAGGAAGATAGTTCAGATGTCAGCCCAGTCATTGCATCAATTCACTAGATGATCAGTTCAATTGGCCAATGAATAGTTAAAATCGGACCAGAAAGTGCTAGAACTCAACTAATCCAATCTAGTTAGGGTCAGCCATATTCCATATCGCAAACCCATGCAAAAATGAAATCATAATACTTGAGAGACAGACTTACCCAGGTATCCAATTTGGCGGCCGTCGCCGAGGCAGGAGCATGAAACTGTATGCGGACGTATGAATCAACAGACAGATGGTGAGGGAAAAAAACTTGAAATAGTCAGGACCGAAACGACAACGTTTTACTAAAACTGGTTTTAATTCTTCATGCCGGTTCAATATGTTCTATGGTTACTTACAGGTTTGACCAGATAAACGTGTCAGAGCCCATTTAGAATTCAATTTCGATCGGAAAAAAATTTATATTTTTAATTTTCAAAAATTATTTTTATTATAAATAAGTAAATAGACACTTATTTCAAAAAAAAAAAGAAAGATAGTTTATAAAAAATTTAAAAAATAATTAATTAAATAAAAAATTCAAAGTTTGTTATAAAACATTTAACAGTAATTTTAAACAACTATACATTAAACAGATTAATTTCTCGGTTCAACCAACTGAACCGACTTGGTCCGGTTAAAAAAGCTTTTCTGGTGTAGCAGTATATCAACGGCCATTGCCAGATTCCAGCCACATTTTGGAATCAAAATAGAGCATGTAAATACACACAGAGCCCTCCATATTCGACTAGGGAAAGAAAGGCGGCGCCAGCCAGAAATATCAGAGCTTGGAGCGGCTTTGGCTAATCAACCAATCAATAAATTGGGATTTCGGTTTAATTTTTAGCTATTTGTTCCTGAATCTGTCTTTCTTGGTTGAAATATCTTCTAATCAAGAGGGAGATATGCAAGCTGTGGTGCTTAACCCAACTTATTGTAGGGCTCAGCAAACCCTAGAATCTCCTTCCTCTTCTCGCCCCTTAAAGGTCTTCTTCTCTTTCTAATTATATTTATTTCCTTTTTCCTTTTTATTAATTTGATTGTACGAAGTTGTGATGAAATGATCCCTTAATCTGCAGAGTTCGAGCTTCTTTGGCAGCCAAGTTTCACTCAAACGGGGGTGCAATCAGCTGCGGCGCATCCCATGCCGGTCTGTGCGCGTTCGGCCGCCTGGCTTCACACGGAGGATAGGTTTGTTTGTTTACTTTTCAACAGAGATTTATATTGTTCTTATTTGATTATAAATTCTCTATTTTTAGAGGTTTGTGTAGTTGACTGTTGATTGTTTACATCCAATGAGATTTAGAACTGGTTATGTTTGAGCGCTTCTATATTTTAATTTGGTCGTGCATGGAATTGTGAAATTTATGCAATATATCTCCAGTTAAAATTTTCTCTTTTTAATTTTTTTCAAATTAGCAAGTAAGTTTCCACTGCTTTTTATACTTCCTATTGTCTGGATTTTGAGTATTACTGACGTGCAATTAAAATTACCTCCAATTATACCGATTGACCTAGCTCTATTTTTTTTTTTTTTTAAATCATGGAAGTATTCCATATATTTTATGCGTACATGAGTTACAGAATATAGTTTTCTAACAAATATTTGATAACTATTGATTAATTTGACTTAATTTGCTAGAATTCAGTTTTCTTCTTTGGTGTTGAAATTTTAGATGGCTCTTTGTTGAATTAATTCTTTTTGATGTTGTACAGTTATAAAGGCAATTGCTACCCCAGATTCTGCATTGGAGTTACCATTGACTGCAGAGAATGTTGAAAGTGTATTGGATGAGATTCGACCATATCTCATTGCTGATGGTGGTAATGTGGCATTGCATGAGATTGATGGCAATGTGGTGCGATTAAAGTTACAAGGAGCCTGTGGTTCTTGTCCAAGTTCTGTTATGACAATGAAGATGGGAATCGAGCGTCGGTTAATGGAAAAGATTCCTGAAATAGTTGCAGTAGAACCAGTAGCAGATGAAGAAACTGGGCTTGAGCTGAATGAAGAAAATATAGAGAAGGTAATCACATGATAGACTTCTACCTTAAGACTAATACTTCCTTTTGCATTTAAGTGCATATGTGGTTTTTTATTATTTTCTGTTTGAACTTTGAAAGATCCTCTCTCTCTTTTTTCCTTTATGTTCTGCTTCTGATAGCATATATTTTTTCAACTAGTTGCACTGGAAAGAATTGAAATATAGAGAATAAATGGTGAAGGGTCTTTGGGAGAAGCCATTTATAATAGACAAACAAATTGAACATGCTGAAAAAAACAATGGAGGATAGGTCTTTCTTTCAAAGCACTGAACTTTGTTCAGTGCAGACATCACAGAGTGCACCTTATTTCATTCAACATCTTAAAATGTTTTACTTCATTGGCTATGCCCGTAAGCATGTGGTTTTTGAATTTTTTTCTCAACACCTATTAGAGCACTGAAGGGGAAAAATTTTTGCCAAGTAAATCCCTACTCTTAGTCCCAAAAAATAATCATTGATGCGGTCTTTTGTCCATACAAAGAACTCTGAATCAATTTCTTTTATTTACGTTTTATTGGTCCACATTTCCTCCTTTATTTGCTTTTGCATTAAATTCCTGTATTGCTTTGGTTCTCTTCCTTATATGTTTCTGGATTACCTCCTTTCTTTATGGTAACATGAAAGTGGTTTCAACTTTGTTACATAAGACTCTGTAGGTAGAATGGCTGAAATGCAGTTAAAAGTTTTCTCTTTTCTAATTTCTGCTACCCACAGCAACTAGTTTGGTAGTCTTACAATTGATTTTCTACGTACAGAACTTATATTTTCAATGTAAAATATGCTTGCGAGCATAGCCAGTGTTGTGGTAAGAACTTTGCCCCAATCATCAAAGATTGCACCTTTTGGAGTTGGCTGTTGCATGTATATTATTATTCATGCATCAGTATATTTTGTTTGTGGCTATAACTTTGCTGAAGAAACTATACATTTTTTACTAAGTGAGCCCACAATACCTGTTTTAATGTTTTATTATCTGCGAACCTTAAGATGACTAAATCCGTGAAACAATTGAATTCTGATTGAACATATATGGTGGCATTGATTCGAAGGAGTGAATTTACACCTAGACAGACAAAGTGGTCCTTCATCTTGTCCAATCCTCCTGTAAAAAATTGGCTTTTCACCCTAGCTAGACAAGACTCAAGAGTATTGAGGTTTACTTGATGCATTTTTTGTTTGTAGTGGTATTTGTCCAAATCTAAAGAGGGTGCAAAAAGGCTCATGAAAACGGTCTTGGTCTAGTTCTCTTCTTTAAGAATCCCTGGAAGTTTTCGTTGTTATAGTGATTAAGGATGGTTGAATTGATAGTTTTTGCATGTCATGTCATGATTACGCATGAAGTTAGGATAGACCTTCAGAATATGTTAGCCATTTGGTGTGTTTTCTGCCATCTCCTAAATTGTTGATACAATAATGGACGCCCACTTCATTATCCGCTAGCTGATTTTGCATACTTGCTAACCATGTCAGGTGCTTGAAGAAATTAGGCCGTACCTCGTTGGGGCAGCTGGAGGGTCTCTTGAGCTAGTGACAATAGAAGAGCCAATAGTGAAAATCCGAATCACAGGTCCAGCAGCTGGTGTTATGACTGTTCGTGTCGCTGTTACACAGAAATTACGAGAGAAAATTCCAGCCATTGCCGCAGTTCAACTTCTGTAATGCGGTTGCCAGTTTTTTCTTCCAGTTAGTTACATCCTCAAATAAATAGAAGAGTGAACGAACAGAATCATTAACCTGTATAAATTATTCATACAGTGTGTACAGTCGAGTTTAGCTTATTACTATTACGAATGCTATTTCTAAATCCATGTAGAGGAAATTTTAATATCTGCGGAAAGCTCAATATTTTAGACTTCGATCCTAAAAGATATACTATCATTTCGATTCATACTAAATGCCATCAGCATAAGGCACAATGCATTCCTCATATTTGTTTCATTTTGTCATTTTGCTCTCTAAAGTATTTTCTGTCCAGATTGCCTCTTAAATTTAATTTTTGATCCACAAAACATCATATTTTTAAAAAATGTAACCTCTTGATTCTCATTGCTGACATGTTACGAACGTGAGAATAATAATAAATAAAATATGCGACGAAGATAAAGCCTAGCGAAGAGGTCAAGCCATTCTTGTATTACCGTAACTGAACAACTAGAGACTTCCATTTATCTTTTCAATTACAATACTTGATTTATAAAATAAAGGAAATGATGATACTAGCAAAATGAAAAGAAAAACATACGTAAATTAATATACAAAATTTGAAACATTTTTCTCTTTTTGTCAAAATTATGGTTGAGGCCTATCTGGATAACATAAGCAGAGCATCTAATTCAATGACAGAACCTCGTTGAAAATGACTTTGATGCTTGAACATCACTCTAACAAAAAAAATCGTTTGGAAATCTCTTAAATACTTTGAAAAATTATGCGCACCAGTGTAATCTTTCCAAACCAGTGAAACTGCGCAAGTTTCTTTTGATTATCCTAATGACAGTAAAGTTTGATCAATGTGTCAGCACCAGCAGTGAATAACCAGGGTTGCCTTGGATGGAATTTACAATCCATTATTCCTGCAATAGCGAGAGAAAAATTGAAACTACATATCGTCTCTAAAACGTCTACTTACATAGACGACCAAACAAGTATAGTAAATGCAGAACATAAAATCCGGAACGTAGTGCTGCTAATCAACTCAGGTTGGCAGCATTCTGTGCATGATAAAGCTGACACTCCACCACAGAAACATGACCCACTTCTCAGGAAAGTTCTATAAAATACTGGCCAATCAGGTCTATTAACTAGCTCATACCTAATCTCATGTTCTAGTGCTCACTGATCACTAAATTCATTATCTTATGATATGGTCAAAGATCTACTAATTGTAATCAGAGGTGCTCAACAAATATGCAGAAAAAACCAAAGTTATGGAGTTCCAATGTAAACCAAGAACATGAAACATAATGAAGAGTAAACTGAACAGACTTCCTTAATAACTTTATTTTGAATAATGGTACAGAGTTCCCAAAATAATAAATCTAAAGGTGAACATAGGTTCATTAATCATAAATATGCAAGCTAACAAATCAGAAAAACATAGCTTATAACATAAGGCCCACCTCTGCCATTTGAGCTTGAATGTCCTCGGAGAATTTCCAGTGGAACAATAAGATGATTCTGATTAAGATCAGAATAAACCATGCCATGAAAAACATATGCAGTGCAATCACCAGAGCATGAAGCAAATAGTAGGTATGAACGATGGAATGCCACATTTGTTACATCTTTGGATGACGCCTGAGAAACTCCAAAAAAACATTAAAGCAAGAACAAGAGAGCGTCACATCAGCAAAGAAAAATTGCCATATTAGACAAAATGAAGTATGTGAATGGAGCATTGAAATGAAGTGCAAACGCATGCACATTGAGAATACATGCATACTGCATTCACGTTCCTGATTCTCTTCCACCATGCTTGAAATCAACCACAACTGCAGATCTATCTAATATTCAAAGCCAGAAATATACTCAAATTTAAGGATTTTGCTAAGTTGAATTTGTTTCTTTAAAGGTAAATATTGCACAGACATTACGATATTGAACAGTTGAAAAGGACAAAATTCTGTATATACACACACTTTTAATGTTTGGAAAAAAGAAAAAAAATCGGACATACTTGAGAACTTTGTAAGGCTTGGATGAAAGGTCCATATCAAACCAACATAGTTTGCCCTCCTTGTTTCCAACAATTACAATATCACCTGCATCAAAGACCAACCTCAGATATATGACAAGAGGAAAACAAGATATATAAACAGCAGATGTGAAAATTAATACACAAAAATGGGAGTACAACCTCCAGGATGAACTGCTATGGAGGAAACTTCACGGAGTCCAGTCTCAAGCTTCTTAATCAGTTTGTGCTTCAGCAAATCATACACACGAATATTCTCTTGGTTGCAGCGAAGAAAATGGAGCAAGTAGGATGAAAAACTGATGATACTGGAAGTCCATGCAGCTTAAATGGAAGTCTTTGCGTGAGCTTCTTGGATAGCTGGTTTACAAGAATTGCCCTTGATTCACGTAATTAATAGATAGGTCAAGGCAATACAGGAATGGTGGTGAAGTACCCAAATTTTAATTACAGCATAAATTGATCTACCTCAGGGCAACATCGAATTTACGTATAAGCATGTAAAGTTAGGCAGTTCACAGTTTTTCTCATTAAGTCTAAAACTTTAAGAGGGAATCATCCCAAGTTATATGTCCAATAAAATGAAAATAGAATCCTAGCTATATTTTAGGTGATACGACTATAACCAGGATACGACCTTGGTTTATCAAAATAAAGAAATCCCAAAAACCAACCTGATTGTCTAGCATATGTAATTCTCCCATTAACCTGATTACCCTAACATTTTTTTACCCTCATCTCTCTTTTAGACCATCCAGATAAAATATGACTATGTTAGGTAAGTATCCTCTGTTTCACTAAAATATGTAGAGTGTCTGCAAATTGAGAGCACTAACAGCCACATTAACAGTCACAAAACTGCCTTCTCTACAATTTGAAAAATAAAAATAAAAGTAGCCACAAGGAATAACAAAAAATTCATGAAGACCAACAAAATTCAAACGTGAAAAATACAAAAGATCAAGTGTAAAGGAGGGATATCAGCTGGCATCAAAGCACAGAGAGAGTCTCCCTTACGATGCCATTCCACTGAAGATACAGTCTGCAAGAAAACAAGGGATGAAATTAAAAAAAAAAGAAAAGAAAAGAAAATTGAGAACAATATAAAATATGAAATTTGAGAAGGTTCTTCAAGCAACATTCTTAGAAAACTCCAAATTACAAATAAATAAAAAAGAAGAGAAAATTACCCTAAAATGCCTTAATAGTATTCCTCCATGTTTGCCATCTTGAATCCAGCTCAAAGCAGAATTTGTATTACCTATGCAAACACAAAATGATGAGAGAAAATTCATAAAATATACATTTTACATGAGTCATCTACAGTGACAACTATCATACACTTACCAGAATTAAGGCTAATCCATGGAAACCCAAGAGCTTTTTCCAATAAATTCAAAAAGTGTTGCCAACTGAGCCATAATCCTTGAGTCTGTCAATATTAATTTGTTATGTGTTTTTTTTTTCTTTCCCTTTCAACGAAGATATCCTTATTCAAATGTAAATAGATATTCAATGCACAAAGATTCAAAAGTTGCAGAACTGCTAATATAATTATCACTCTGATCGTTACAAGCTTAACATGAGTTTTGAAAGGACTTTATTGAATTGCAATGGAAAATATAGGGATTTTTGCCTAATTCTAATGTATAATTTAAATCATATGGCTAAATCATTTTAATAAATCTCTCTGTTTCTGCATATCCATCCTCAACTCCCAGCAGAATTATGATACATCTCATAAAAGGCCAAGATGCTAGCAAAAACATATGTTTGCATCGGATTTGTACGAATGTTGCTGAGGAAAAGAACAAAGCTTAGAGTTATAGCAGCAGAGATTGTCAAATGTCTGTTAGGTATGAATTGCCTAGAAAGAACATTTATTAAGAACATTGTCTCTATTCAAATGGAAGTTGAAAACAAAAAGTATGAAAAGGGCAGAAAATTTTCAAATTTATGTACTGTGACTGAGAAAAATAGCTAGCTTATGTACAGAAAATTTTCAAACTTATGTACTGTGACGATGATAAATTCATGAAATATCGCCAGCTGAAGACTGGGTTAGGCTTTCCCCCCAATCAATATCACTCATTGAGGTGGGAAGAAGTGGCCAAACGAATGGAGGCATGACTGGTGGAAGAGGAGGCAATTGAGCATTAGAATTCAGTACTCGCACTACTTGTCTCATTGAAGGTCTAAAATTTGGTTGTGGGTGAGCACACCAAAGCCCAATAACCATTAAACGTTGCACTTGTTGCTCATCAAAAACTCCATTTAATCTTGGATCTGCAGCTTCAAGTAGCCTTCCTTTCCCGTACAAATCCCAGACCCACTGAACCATTTGTGTTTGTTCTTCATTCACCTTCCAGTTAATGGGTCTTTTTCCGCAGGCAATTTCTAAGGCAACAATCCCAAGTCCGTACACATCAGTTTCCTTGCTAGTCTTGCCTGTCATGAAACATTCTGGCGCAATGTAGCCCCAGTGGCAAGCAACTCCTGTTTCAAGTTCTGTACCAGCGCCCATGTACTTTGCAAGACAAAAATCCCCAAGTTTCGCATTAAAATCTGAATCCAGCATAACGTTGCTCGACTTTATATTTCCATGCACCACACATTGTTCCCATTTTTCATGCAAGTAAAGCAATCCTGATGCCAAATCTAGAGCAATTTTATGCCTCACCTCCCATGTCAACACTCTATCTTTTCTAAGGAGATGAGAATCCAAGCTGCCATTAGGCATGAATTCATAAACAAGGATGATCTTTTTCTGACGGTAGCACAAACCTATGAGTAGCACCAAGTTTTTATGCCTCAATCGACCAATGATGTTAACTTCAGTTGCGTACTCTTCTAGAGTGAAAGGCATAATCTTCACAGCAATGATGGAGTTCAATTCCTTCAGGAATCCTAAGTAAACTTTACCTAATCTTCCTTCCCCAAGTCGATCTGAAAAGTTAAATGTGGCGCGAACCAAATTTTTGTAGGAAAACATCCGAGGGCCAGAGCCCATTTCAAAATCATTACTATCTTCTTTCTTTCCTTTACTCCTGTTCCACAAGCCAAAGTTCAATTCCCTCAGGAATCCTTTGTAAAGTACGGCAAGACCACCCTCTACAATGTTTGGAGGCTGTTTTTTGCTTCCAACCAACTGCGTACCACCAAGAGACATGGAAAATGGAACCATATATGTGGCCATTGGCATCTTTGATGGCAGATTAGGCCGTGGAGCTACAAATTTCAGGACATCAATTGCTTTCTCCATTGTAGGTCTCGACTTTGCATCAGGATGAGCACACCAAAGCCCTACAGTCATTAAACATTCTGC
>CATIWF010028617.1:0-108984 GCA_949630135.1 Balakata baccata
GGGTCAAATGAATAGGCAGATGAACTTGCCATCCTTGCAGAGGATAATGCTAGAGTTTGAGAGGCAGAATGAAAAGATGGAAATGGTTACTGAGGTGATGGGAGATGCTATTGATGATGCTTTGGAAGGAGATGAAGAAGAGGATGAAACAGAAGATCTTGTAAATCAGGTTCTTGATGAAATTGGAATTGATATCAATAATGAGGTACAGCCATTTCTTCTCATCTCTCTTTTTGCTAAAGATCAACTGAGTTAATTGTTAAAGAAGATAGAGCATTATTCTATTTGCCATAATATTGTTCATACAGAGTGGAAAATTGATGGCATGTGCTAATGGCTTCAATGTTTTGTTTGATATGCAGCTGGTGAATGCACCGTCAGCTGCTGTCTCTGCACCAGCCACTAAGAACAAGGTAGCCCAAGCTGAATCGACTGGGACTCATGAAGAGAGCGGGATAGATGATGATTTACAGGCAAGATTAGATAACCTAAGAAGGATGTGATTTTGGAGATGATGAAAAATAGAAGCTTTTGCTGGCTATATTGACGAGATTGGCTATGTAACCCTGTCCTTGAATTTCAAAATTGATATAATAGCCAAAGAATTAGATTTCTCTTTAGTAAATAGTTGTTTTCGTTCTACTGACAATTGTTTCCACTTCCAAGTTTTGTTGCTTTTGTGTTAAATGTTCATGTGGCCCAAAAAAACATGTTAATGTTAGTGTTTCAATGTAAATTCTTTCCAAGGAACTGTCTCAAACATTTAAGTTTCATGATTATATGAAAACACGAAATTGTACCTTCTGAGAAGTATAATTGCTTGGTATCCCTAAGCAATCATATCACTATGACATGTTTTTCATGATTGATTAGTCGGGTCAGAAACCAGGCGGAGGAGAAAGATCAAGATGAGAGTCTAATATTTAGCAGGCCCTCCATAGAGTTCCCCCTTGTTGATGCGCCATCATCAGAACTCAGTCGGTGGATTGGTGTACGGCAAAGTGGACAGTCAGAATGAGTGTAAAGCCACATGTCGATACATGGAGCATGAAAAGAATGTCTGCATTGTGAAAGCTGCCTAACATATTCTTCATCCTCAAAATCTGACAAGCAGACAACACACTCTTTTTCAGCTGTTTCTATGTTTTCTCTCCCTTTCTTATACTTGAATGTTGAAGCTGGATATGGACTCAGGTTGTATGAAACTCTGTTCTTCTGTACTGCAGGGTTGGTTGATCCTGGATGAGATAACGGGCGAAGGGAAATCATCACCAAAGCATACACAATGAATGCTACAGCAATCACTCCAAAGAGCACAAGGCCATACCAAAAGATTTCCATGGTTTCTGATTACACTGAAAAATTTGCTGGACAAGATCTGCAACAGCTGTACTGGTAAAATAATTCACTGTTCCAGGTTATATTACTGTAACCTTTCTTATCAAAAACACATTCATCTGATCCTGCGTAATTTCCGAAGAGAATAGCTGCAAAGACTGCTTTCAGACATGGAAATTTCTCTAAGCTCACGGGTCGGTGGAAATTTGTATAATATAAATTAAATGCATTGGAGAGGTTATCTTGACTTTTAATTTTTTTGAACAAAGCCGGCTCAGGTTCTTGAATCTATTTAATCCATTTAGAAACCAGTCATATTTATCATAAAAGGTGTTACCTGAAAACAAAGTTTTTTTTTCCTGTATTTTCGACTCGGACAATTTTTTCTTCTTAGATAATTGTGAACTATTCTTCGTTGATAGGACAACTATGGACTGTAAAGAACAATCATAGGAGTAGTGATCATTGTATTTAATGGATGCCGAATCTTAGAAATACTGACCCTATCTTTTCTCTCGTGTATCATGGCACATTGGGCCCATCAAATCATTGGCTTGGTGTACAAAACAATGATTTTCATGGATTTAATATGAGAATTTCAGGCTCAAACATAAATTTTCCAAACAAAAACTGAAAGAAAAAAACCCAAAAACGACGAGGTACTGAAAAAAACGAATTTTTTTTTTTTTAACGTAAATTTAAAGGGGCTTGTCGTTTTGTCATCGGGGGAAAAATGCAACACAAATCATATGTTGCACAGAATAAAATTGTTAAAAAACACTGGTCATTGGAGCCAAAGTTGAAAAGGAAAAATACCAGTTTTTTTCTGGTGGACAAGGGACGACTAGACGGCAGGTGTAGAAGGAACAATTGTTTGATGACGTTTGAATCAGATATCTCCGGCAAGGGAAATCTCATAGCTTACTTCCTTTCTTGTTTATTAAATTGATCAATAACTAGCTATTTCTTACATTTGCATATTCAAACTCAATAGCCTCCCCAACTGGCAATTCCCGGCCGCCGAAGCCACCGTGGGCTGTGGTCGGTCATTATATTTGAGAACAGAATGAAATTTTAGGTGTGAATGAAAAGCCGAAAGATCCTTGGTTCCTGGACTTTGGAAATACATGTCTCACTGAAATATCTACTTCAGTTCCACTCTATGAGCGAATCTATGTACAGCCCCACTGCCTCAACTAATTG
Organism: Balakata baccata; assembly: GCA_949630135.1. NCBI lineage: Eukaryota > Viridiplantae > Streptophyta > Magnoliopsida > Malpighiales > Euphorbiaceae > Balakata > Balakata baccata. Next base: position 2,542 of record CATIWF010028617.1, read on the forward strand.
AAATAACACAAAGAACATGTATAATTTGCTGTTCGTCTTAAGTATTATTCATTACTTTTTTATAGATTTACTGTGATTTTTCTTTTCTTTTAAATAATAATTTACAAAAAGAGTCAATTCGGTTGAACCTGTTGAACTATAAATCGGTTATGGACATGATTTGCATGTCCTGTCCAGTTTTAGGATGGACTCGTTGACTACATGCAAACACTAAACAGATCAATTCACCAATTTCGCCGCTGGCTGTGGCTCTGCTGTTTGTGCGGCGGAATCTGATGGCAAGTTCATTACAGCCTTGAATTGTCTACTAACACATTGTTTGAATGAGTAGCAGTATGGTTTCATAACAGGGAATCTTGGTCTATAAATTATTGCAAAATTTTACTATGTTTGATATTGATCCATTCATGAAGCAACGAGTCACCTTCTATGCCGCTACCAATAAGCAAATATTTGCTATAGCAAGAAGAATCTTATTTTAGTAGAATTATATATCTCCACATATTTTATGGAAAATAATTTACGAAAGATATTCTTAAATTCATATAACTTCTGAGGTTGTCTTAAACTACAGGCCATGCGAACAAAATCAAGTAAAAGAAAGATAACCAATTGGATTACAGCAGAATTACTCAAAATCACAATACAGCCAAAATATCTTACCTATTCCCACAACCAGATTGGCAGTCACCCTCTGCCACTAGTAATCCATCAATAGAAAACAAGAACCGGCGGCCCATAACAATGCCAGTTCATGATGTTATGTCTTCAAAGGAGCCTTTTTCTCTCTGTCAGATATTCGGGCAGGAGCTGTTGAATGCGATTTGAACCGACCCCTTCCTCCATCTTCCTTTTCCTGGAAATTTGCATAAAGCAAATAATCAAACTTCCTGAACTGCTCTAATTTTAGCTCACAGGAAGTAAAGAATGCAAAAGTTTACCAAAATTTTGCAAGAAGAGAGAAAATATCAAAGTCTATAAACTTTTGAAGTAGCACAGTTTCAAATTCATTAACTTTTCAATAAAATCACATATGAAACATGAATCATAAAATAGTGGCGGTATTACATTCCTGGTAAGGTTCGGTAAATTTCTAAGTGCTCAACATGTTGATGTAATGCAGGCAAGTGAACTCAATTTTTGTATGATCAAATAACTAAACATTCATCACCTTTTTCTTAACAATCTGAACAACATCCTCGTCTTGTAGAGTCTGACCAAGGCCACAGTGTTGAGGGTAGTGTCGTGCACTTGTGCCCCACACTAGCACATATTTCACATCCTTCACTAAACTCCTGTGTATGTGATTACAGAAGTCTTCGACTGAGCAACCACCTCTATCCTATTATGCAGAGCAAGAGATAGTCAAAACTATAAGAAACAGGTATTCCACACACAGACCACATGTGCAAATGGATAAAAGAACAGGTAAGCAAGCAACATACAGCTGAAAGAACTACAGGATCAGTGAAATCGGGTTGCTGGCCTTGTGGTTTTGTGTAGATCCTCACTAGACCCATTTCTTCCCACATCTTTGCGAGTAGTCTGTCTAAGTTGAGCTGTTTAAGAAATGTGAAAAAAATTTTACAAACCATTCACATAATATGGGCATGTTTTGCACGACATTTTTGTTTAAACCATATTAGCCTTAAAACTGGTTTTCTCAATGGGCTATAGATGCCAGGATAACATGTTTTGCAGCATAAAGTACAGGGTATATTCACATAGATTGCAAGAATGCATATGCTCATGAAAGTCAGTATAATTGTTTGTGGCCAAAAAAGTGTAGTTTTGACTTTTGAGGTCACTGGCTTAAGTTCTGTTGCTGAGAAGTGTTATGTATTTGAACTACATTACAGAAAGAAGACGATCAGATTGTTGAACTTACCTTCAAGTTGCAGCTAATGACAACAGAATTTGGTTGGCGAGCTAACTTGTCCACATCATCGATACCAATAACATCTATCTTGTTGTAAACATATATGCACTTCATGTATTTGCGGTTACCCTCAATGACATCAATAAGATCATCCACTGTGGCATCCTCACGGAATAGCACCTACATTAAGTTCATCAGTAAATGAGATTGATCAATAAAAGTGCACATATACTCAAACAAAAAGAAATATTGATCCTTCCCACAAATCTATCACAAAATAAGAAATATAAAATGAAAAACTTCAAAGCAAAGAAAGCTGGCATGCGGTAGCCTACTGCACAACATGATAAGCATAAAGAAGAAGAAAAATAAATTATATAAGCAGGAGATGAGAAAAATATTTTTTATGTTTTTACTGCTATTTTGGATCACCAAAATAATATTTGTTTTGCACGATGGCAAAAAGAACATTATTAGCCCGAGAATCATACTTTAATAAGAGAGATATCAAACTTAGTTATGCATCAAAGTAAAACTAACTTCACTGTTATCGAAGGGAAAAGAAAAAATCTGCCATGAAGAAAAGGAGGTAATATTTTAGGCCCAAATAAGCAAAACATTTTTCCAAAGAAAATGAAAGCAAGTAGAGTAGCAAAGCCTTTTTGCCCCACCAGGGTTTGTGCTCTGCCACTACTGTAACTAGTGAAAGTTGGAATCATTCAGTTAACTGTCACCAGCACAAGAGTATGATACTCAATGCCTCTATGAAGCACAAACACTTCAACTGCATAGCGTGTTGCGTTTCCAACACCAACACAAAATGTCCTTGGTGAATTTTGTAATTTTCTAAAAATTAGAATTACATTTCTTTAAGTTAGAAATGAGTTTTTTTCTTTATAGAAAACCTAAAATCTGTGTGACACCAATCATTACTTAATATATTTGAATTAAATGTCATTTTTTTTAATTGTATATAAAAATAATAACTTGTAATTATATTTTTAAATATAATTATTTATAAATTTGCTCCTATATTTTTAATATTTACATGTTTCCCCCACATATTCTTATCTTATATTTTTTAGAAATGTCGTTTCCCAATGCCCATACCTGTGTCTGTGCTACATAGCTCAATGGCATAAAGTGGAAAGTACCTCAGCATTGTGAATTTTATATTCATGCAAAATTTGATAACAGAGCTTCTCATCTACGTGTGTTAAAGGTACAGTGCTGTTGAATGAGATGCCACCAGTTTTTTTCTTCTTAAAGTAAATCTGCAGAAAGAAATTCAAAGCCAAAATTTAATACAACAAACAATACATCCTTATGGTATTAGAAAATGTTTATCAGCCACATTTGAAATGATATACAAGACAAGAGATCAGATATAACTGGAAGTAAGATAACATATATTGCTAAAGTTGACTTAAAAATCTAGGGAAGTTATTAAGAATTAAAGATTACAAGAATATGGCAGGCCTCTATATCATTGATATCCTATATACTTCTATTGAATATTAATTATCCATTATCCTTTGACTAGTCATTAAACTTAATATCCCCAATAGACAAACTTACTTGAGGTGGCCTTTTGTTTAAGCGCAAACCCACAGCTTCCAGTTCCTTTGTCAATATTTGTCGATGCCCCTCACTCTATAAGAATATGAAAATTGATGTAGATGCGAGAACATCAAGGGATTTGGCAGATAGCAAATGCAGCAATGGAAAACAAATGAACTACTAATGCTTTATACAACTGAGTAGGATGTTAAAAAAAGAGAAAAAAGAAAAATCATTTCCAGCAAGCAGCAAACATGGAACCTGTTGAGGTATCAGCGAAGAAATAAATTCTCTTTTTCATTAGAGAGAAAAAATGATAATGCAAAAAGATAGAAAGTTTGATCACAACACCAAGAGGCCTAACAGTGTTAAACATCTTCAAGAGGGTAACCAGGATGAAATAAACCAAACAATGCATAATGTCCAAGGTAGCTACAGTCTTACTTGTTTGGCTAGAAGACAAGAAAATATCTTGCACATAACATCACCTAAAAATAATATAATGATCTATCAGAACAGGATCTTCACAGTTTTGTTATCAATCTAATGAAACGGAAAAGAGACTTCACTTTTGTGACTTGTTTCATTTTCAAGTAAGCATCAAAAGGTGACATTGGATATAAAATAACAAAAAACTGTTTTGTCAATCAAAGTATACGCAAGGCATAAACCATAGGATTATGATAAAAGCCATTGTATTTAGTCATCAGCAATTCATAAAAAAAAAACACTGTGAGAGGTACAAAGATTCTTACTTTTGAGGCATCAAGGACCATCAACACTATATCTGAAGACTTGGAAACAGCAATAACCTGAGGAGAAAATAAAAACTCAGATTTTTCTTTTCACTGGGCACACAAACAATAGAGCAAGAGGATATTCAATTTACAACCACTATAAGCATCTATGCATTTATACCTGTCTCCCACGTCCCTTGCCTTCTGAAGCACCTTCAATAATTCCAGGAAGGTCAAGCAGCTGAATTTTAGTATCATTATAGTGTATGATCCCAGGAATACAGGTCAGCGTTGTGAACTCATATGATGCAGCTTCTGAATGAGTGCCAGTTAACATTGTTAAGAGTGTTGACTTCCCGACACTGCATTCAAAGTAGGAACCACAATCTCACACATTGGCATTGTGATAACACGTGCACATTGGGGATCAATATTGGGAATTAACATTATTCTCTTAAGACATTAAGTACTTTTTTTTTCAGAAATAATGCAATGCAGAATCCACTGTTATATTAAAAATCCCAGTATGGCTAATTTTTTCCTATAAATATCAGCAAGAATTTGAACCCTTTATTGTGAAGTAAAGTGCACTGAGGCAGACAGCAACCATTGTTTATCCACAGTAACGTAAAAGTTGAATTCAATGTACATAATCTTCCTAACTGCTTATTTGCTTGTCTTGCATGACTGCGGGAATGCATTTGACCGGTCACATGCAAATAAAATATTTACAAATCATAAAGTTGGAAAACCTCGGAAATCCTATCAAAGCAACACGGCCATGGCCAAATTTTGTAACTTCAAAACCATCTCCACCTCCACTAGAACCCTGATTCACAAAAGCAATAGAAATCAAACCTTCAACAACTCTAAAAGCAATCTAATATAAACACAAAAGAAGATGAACATCTGAGGAGCATAGCACAGTGAAGATATAAATACGGGAAATTTACAAAGCTCAATCAGCTACACAGATCAACTCAACCACATATAGAAATTTAGGTAACCGATGAGGACGAAGATGCACCAAATTTGAGCATTTACAGAACTCCCACCCACAATCATACTGCTTGTACCAGGAAGAGAATTTGCAGAAAAACACTATATAACTACTAGCACCAATGCCGCCTACACTAAACTGATGCTTTTACAAATACACCTAAATTGCACATCTATTAATAAACTTAATAAATTATCCATGAACCATAGAAATACATTGTCCTCATTGCATGCTAACATAAATTGAGAAAGAATTCATTACTCTTATAGAATTCATAATTAATAAAGCTGTCAGTCAAGCATATGTAGAAGTTTAAGATCAGAGTTTTAAGGAGGTAGAAATCCGTTAACAACCAGAATTTCTCTACTAGTTAAGGTCTGAAACGCATTCCATGAGAATGATTAGGTGAAGATGAGCATCCAAAAAGTAGCTAGTGCATGCCAGTAAACCACACCCCACCCCCTTCAAACATCAATAAGTGCATGTTAGAGAGAAAAAAATACAGTATAGGAAAGCTTCATACTTTAGGAGGCTCCAACAATTGTGTCCTTAGTTTTGCTATCTTTGCCTTGAGCTGACCAAGATGATACTCTACAAGTTACATAAAAACAAAATAAGCGCAACTAAATAAAAATTCCCCTTCAATATCCTGGATAGTTATGAGAAATGATAAAATAGAATAAATAGAAACACAACAATCAGAGTAGAGTACATGCAATACAAAGAACCTGTCGCTTTATTTTTCTGGGTTCGAGCCATTTCGGCTTCGATTTCTTTAATTTTCTCGATTATCCCCATGATAGCTGGATTTCAGCTGCCACCACCTCTAGGAACGACAAGGAGTTAAAAATTGTCAGCCTTGTTTCCAAATTTTCGATCAGTGCAGCCAATTCAGTTTCTATAAGCCTTTGAGCTTTTGCTAAGTATTTAAATAAATAAAAGAAAAAACAACTAATACAAACGAGACAGAAATAGAACGCTTTTTGGCAAATGACTCACCGGAACTGAGTCGAAGCCGATCCCAGGTTAATAAGATGGGAAAAGGAGAGTGGCAGATAACAGTGTGTTTGATGAAGGACGCAGAGCGGAGAATGTAGGCTGTAGCCTGTAGGTAGGGATTGGGGGATAGAAAAGGGAAATTTCTATCTTATACCACCGTTTTTATTTTTATTTTTACGAATTTTTTATTTTTTTAAAGATAATAATTATTATGTATTTAACAAAAATCTTCATTTAATTGAGAAAAAATGGAATTTTTCTATCTTTTAACACATAAATTAAGAATTTTATTAATTGGTTGACTATTATTTATTTTTATATATGTATTTTCTTATTTTTTAATTAACTTAATTATTAAAAAAATATATAAATTTGTATTTAATTAACTTAATTAAAATTATTTATTTTGATAAAGCTTAGGTAGAATTTTAATAATTTTTATTTAGGAGATTAACCGAATATTGACTAAATGTAGAGTAAAATTTTAATAAATTTTTGATAAATTTTGGATAATTTCAACTTTTATTAATTTTCTAATAAGTCTTGAGTAGATCTTGATTATATTTTAGATAAATTTTGAATAAATCTCGAATAAATTTTGTGCAACTTTAATTTTCACTAATTTTTCTAATAAATTTTAGATAAATCTTAGGTAAATCTTTGGTAAACTGTGTATAACTTTAATTTTTTTTAATTTTTCGGTAAATATTGGGTAAAGATTAAGTAATTTTAATTTTCATTAATTTTCTAGTAAACATTTGCTAAATTTTGAATAAATTTTGGATAAGCTTTGATAACTTTAGCTTTTATTAATTTTCTAATAAATTTTGGTAAATCTTGTGTAATTTTAACTTTTATTAAATTTGTAGTAAATTTTAGGTAAATTTCAAATAAATCTTGAATAAATATTAGGTAAATTTTTGGTAAATTTTGGATAAATCTTGTTTAACTTCAACTTTTATTAATTTTCTGGTGAATTTTAGATAAATTTTGAGTAAATTCAATTTTCATTAATTTTTTTTAATAAATTTTAAATAAATATTTAATAAATTTTTATTAAACATTGAATTTCAGTTTTTTAAAAATATTTTTACGTCTTTCATACTTTTGAAAAAAATTTAAGATATGATATTTTTATAAATATTTAGACGTTTTTTTTGTAATTTTAGCCCCTTGGAGTTCAAGGCTGAGTTTTACATAAATTAATAATGCAGCCCATGGCCCTATACAATCCATCTTAACTCCCTTCTTTTTATTTTTCCTCTTTTTAATTTTCCAAATTTATATATTAAAGGACTAATTATGGACTTATTAATGAACATTAATATTTTTCCAATTGTCATAAAATTAATCCAATATCAAGATTTAAATATTTATACCAATTATAAATGCCATTGCACATTTCTTTTATTAAATCAGGTAAGCTAAGCTTGAAGTTTTGATTGACTGTACATTTCTTTATTAAATCAGGCAAGCTTAACCTGAAATTTTGATTTTTTTTTTTTTTAATCAAAATAAAAGTAACGCACTCTGCAAGGAAGTCAAGCTCACTCGATCACATTGTTAAATTTTGAAATACGTACCAAAGAAATGCCTCAATTTCGTAAGATTTTTTTTGGCAGAGGAAGAATCCTTTAGGGGTAAATTCCCAATTCGGACTAGAGCATTTTGGATAAAACCCGGCACTGCTGATATGTTCTGAACAAAAAAATTTCTTCACATCCATGCAGTTTAGGCCACAATGTGATTATTGTTCGTCAAGTTCTCTAGTCTTTAGAATTAAACCATGTTATAAAAGCTCTTCCTATGACCCCACAAAAACACTATAACCGATATGAGATGGGTGGCAAACTGATAGTCTGTTTATTTGGGATTTTATACAACTAAAATCTAGCGGTTAGAAGTTATTACAAGTACCCTGATTGCTTCTCATGTACAATATTTCCAGCTCTGCCAGTACCACCCACCTTGCTTGAGCTTAGATTTGGCGGAGCTTGTGACTGCATCTCCGCAAGCTCTCTTACTCTCAATAGAATTGATTCAGGGATGGGCATTGTAGCAGCATTTTTTCGGGAATTTATCTACGTTGTTAAACACATTAAGTACATATTAATATCTCGGTGTCTCACAGATGATATATGAAGAAAATCAGCATCAAGCAATGACTTGCACCGATGAAGAAAATAATAGTTGTGATTGCTTACCCCTTTATCTGAAGGCATCTGTGCAAAGCTAGCTTTAAGTAGATTCCTCCATTTGTCCTAAAATTAAATTTGTGATCAGAGACCATGTCTGACGGAAGAACTAGTTTAGGGCATATAAAACCCTGCAAGGACGCTTTTCTTTTTTAAACATGAAACTTGATGGCCTATATAATAGATATTATGTACATACCTTGAGATCAACCGAGGTGCGATATGAGTAAGATGCAAATGCAAGCCGCTTGATCTCAGACCACCTTCCAGCCCCATACCTAGAAACACCCTCAACTAGCTTCATAACCTCAGAGAGAGTCCAAGCTCGATGATGTTTCCTTCTAATTCCACCCTTCGATGTCGGCACAGTAACTATATTAGCATCCGAATCCCGAGATGAATCTGCATGTTTAACCACCTTATGCTGTACAAGCCCAACTGCACCCATCTCTGAGAACTGTTTATCTTTGTCCGTTACACCTAGAAACTGGGTAATAAAACATATACCCAATTCAGCAAGACTGATTCTGCAATCAGCTTCTGAACATAAAAGTTGAGATATTATCCTTTTAAGATCGGGAAAACCATTCTGTTATGCAGTTGAAGTAGCAAAGGAAAAATTTGGAAGACTAGCATTTCAAAACAACAGTTAACAATAACCTAAAACAAAATTAAACACCATGAGAACCATATACCAATCATGTTTTTGCGCTAATTTCACATTAATTAGCAGAATAACCAAGTTTGCCATGGTATTGACTTCCAAACCTCTCATGTTAGCTCTTAAATCCTAGAAAAATTTTCAGACATCTCTGGACTGACAGAGTTGAGACATGACTAAATATCACCCTGCCAACACCTTAGCTGACTAATATTATGCTATTCCAATCAAAATTTAATGAACAAGCATTATTAGCATGACTATATAAATATGCAACTAATCTGACCTGCTGCTGAACCTGTTCACAGGTAGATTGAGCTTTCATGATGTTTTTCCCACTCTCATCATCTGGTAAAGAAGTATGTGCACCAAATGCGTTCTTTACCGATGTAGTTGTCATTCCACCAGAATTGAACTTCTGCAAAATGCAATATTATCAATCATAACCAATGAACATATATTAATACAAAGGAAACCAAACAAACAGATGAGGAGAAAGGAACTTCTTGGAAGGGTAAAAGCAAGAAAAAGTAAATAGATTGATTCAGCAGCCAAGCTAGCGATCTCATATATGATGCCATTCCCATCTTTTCTCAGCCAAATAATGTCATTTTTCATCATGATCAGGATACCAGAAGTTTATATAAACAAATTCATGTCAAAATAGCAAGAAAATAGGACAGCCATTAAAAATTCATGTCAAAATCACAAATTCACGTTGTTTTTTCTCCTATTAAAAAAACCATCACATACACAGTAGCAAGAAGGGAAAAAAATAAAAGAAAATTCAATACGCAAGTGAATAACACATGTAGTACTCAGGAAGAAAATATTTACGCACCAGAAGAGCCATGAAATTTTTTCTTGGACGGCTTCTTCTAACCCGAGAAACACATGGAATTTCAATATCAGATCCTCCAAGAGAATCCAACCTTGTTAAGACAGTTCTCCCATCAGAAGCAACATTTCTAATTGGCCGAACATGAGAATACGAGGGTATATGTCCCAGTCCCAAATTTTTTACCAAAGTCTTTAACCTTCCACAGGAATCTTTGGACTCTACTTCTGATAGTTCTTCAATGTATCGTCGGGTAGGCTTCCTAACTCGTTTGGCAGCTCTTTGTTCTATTTGATGATCTTCGTTTCCAGAATTGTCACCTAAGCTACGGTCTCTCCTGTCAGAAACAACCTGATCCTCTTCCAGTTGGCCACCATGGCTAACTGGCAGCCCTTCCTGACATCCACTTGCTGTTATTGTTGCTGAATCATTAGCAATTAAAGCATTGACATTATTGCAATCTTCCTCTTTGGCATTCTTAACTGATTTGTTGTCTTTAATTATGAAAGTTGTAGCTGAAACATCACAAGAATTAGTCAATCCCATAGCAATCCTTCTCTTAAGCCACTGCTTGTCCTTGACGGTAGTTTCTCGCCCAAAAGTTGCTCTAAAAGTTTCATGAAGTTCTCTAATTGACAAACTATCCAAGCATATCTCTCCTCTTAACTTGGGAAAATCAGGTTTTGATGTAGAAAGAGTGCCAGAAATCAAAGATCTGCCTTCTGTCTGTTTCTCTGGAGGATTTGAGCAGTCCCCAGTACTTCCAGACTGATGCATACAGCTTTCACTCAAACTTGATGCCAAGGAAGGCAGAGTTTCCTGCAAGGGAATTTTAGATTGGAGCTTCTCATCAATACCAGGCAATTTATCATGCTGATCAGAATACTGGCTGTCTACAATCACATATGCAGAAGAATAATCAGGAGATCCACAAGCTAAGCGGAGTCTCTCTTCCTCTTTCACCTTTTGCAACATCTCCTCGATGTACTACAAGAGATTTTAAAGGCCGAGATGGATCCAAGACAATTAGTAGTTCAATTAACACTCAGATAATTTATGATTTAACGTATTTTTAAAATCTATATGAAGATGTATCAGAAGAAAATAGCTGAAAAAGAGGGAGGAAAAGAAGGGGTAAAAAAAAGAGAAGAACCATAGCATGCAGCATCCAGAACATGATATCAACAACAGAAAGCAAGCTGCTCGCTAAGTTTGTACATATGAGCAACAGAAACTTGTCACCAAGAAAACACATAATGCAATCTTAAAACAAACTTTAGGAAATACTTTTTTAAAAAAGTTCAACATTTCATTCCTAACTCACCAACAAGAGATTTTACTCCATGTGTGAGATAATGAATTTGAGCATTTTAGATCTTCGCACAGTTGCACCTACTACAACCTTATAATTTGTTCCATGGGTTACAAAATTAGTAATTTATTTCTCATAAATCACAACTTCACATGAGACATTATTGTCACACGTAATTCACAAAGCATTTAACTTTCCCCTTTGGTCTGTTGAAAACAGTTTGTTGACATAGAAAACCAAGGCTTTCCAGCTTCCCTAACAATCAGACTTTTTGTAGCTCCCTAGTTGTTTAATCTCAAATTTTTACAAAGAGGCAAATATTAGATATTCAATATTACAAGATACAGGAATAAAATAACTAAGCTATTTTTGAAGTCTTGATTCATATGATTGGTAAATGGTACCCTCAATAAAATGCAACGGGCTCCCAGCCAAACATAATAATATAAGAAATGCAAAAAAGCCAGAAAAGAGGTGTCCTGTCAAAATAAAATTTGAAGTATATCGCTCAGCTTTTGTATGGATCAACCCTCACATAAAAGTTTTACTTCCTGGAGGAAATATCATAAGTAGTTTCTGTAACTGGAAATCTACATTACAATTATATTGCTCTTCCACCAATGCCAAAATAAAAGTAAAAAAATGGAAATCCAGTCTAAAATAAAAGGAAAAGATATAATTTAAAAGTCCAAAAATACCTCAAGCCGTGCATTTAGTTTGTCTGAATCAACTTTACTGTTCTCAGAATGCGACAGACCTGCAAATATAGTTCACTCAGATACATGGAAAATAATATAAATTTTGACCTACATATCAATTCTCTCTCATTTTTTCTCTTTTCGAAGTTAAAAAAGAAAGCAATTTATCTTAACAACAAAAGACAAATGGAATAAAATGAAACATTTAGATTTTCACTGAATCGGAATAAGCTAAACAATAATTAAATCAAGTAGAGAAAAGATTTAAGTTCATGGCTCCAAATAAATCGTTTTGTATAAGGAATAAAACTAAGAGTTTAAATAAAATAATGCTCATGAAACAAAAGATTTGATGATGAAATGAGCCAAGCTACAAAAGTTTCATATATAACAAAACATAGAAAATGGACTTTTAGAATAGTCCCAAATATTCAAGAACACATTCTAACTATCTCATTTGAAAAGTTGAGGTACTCGTCAAAATTATTGCACAACATGAGGGTAAGCATTCCCATGAGTGAGCATATATAACAAAAGAAAAACCAGTAAGCAGATATAAAGTAAGAAAAATCATTGAGCAGATGTACTGAATTAGTTCCATTCTTAAATTTGCACTTGGTATTCTACATGCTATTTAAAGTACTAGCAGTCAGAAAAAGAAAAAGAAACCTTGCAAGCTTTCCAACTGAAGCAGCGCGCCAGAGGAAGATGTGTCATTGGAAATACTTCCTACAGCCTGCCTAGTGTTGGTAATGATATGCATATCACTCTTCTCATTGTTAAGCAAGCCCTCAACTTCCATAACTTCATCATCTGTTGCAGGCACTAATCTCCCATCTCCTTCCACCTGTAAATTAAATAGGAAATTTACACATCTTAACTTCATAATATCAAAAGGAAGCAGAAGAATGCATATGTGAAGGAAAATAAGAAGAATTCAGAAAAATACATATGATTGGCATAGATTTAAAAAATGACTTAGATTCATTAAGTTCTCTATTTGCTTCAAGAAAAACAAGCGCAACAAAAAACTTATGTAGACATTGTTCCTCACGGTAAAACATTTTCCAACATACTACAAGTAGAAGAAAATAATGGTGATGATGAATTGAGATAGAGATTTGGACTCAAATTTTTCAGTTGCAAAGATGAAGTGATGGAGTATTAGACTGAGGGACACACAGTTAGCTGGCAAAAAAGGCAAGCCATGCTCCTTATGGGTGATGGCTCATGATTAAAGAAAGAAGAAAATTCCAAATTACTCCTCATGCTCCTTAATTCAATTGTTTGAAGCCCAAACAAAGTCATAAATTCTCTTTTGCACCAGCTCAATGATACATTAATCGCAATTAAATATAGAGATATTCAAGATTTTACCCGAACAAGCTTGTATACAACAGGATCAGTGAGCTGCTTGGTTGAAGACAAAGACGAGGAACTTTTCTCAATCCTAGCATCCTTAAACTTCACTTCATCACCCCCCTCAACGCCAACCTCTGTTTCCATGGAAAATCCACCACATGCAACTCAAATACACAAACTGAAAACCCCAAACAGAAACAAGACACAATAAATAGTTAATTGCATTCCTTCCCAACGCCAAAACTGAATCCACCCATGCAAATAGATGACTGAAATCAAATTTACTAAAATAACAATGGTCTTTATTAAGTTCATTATATCACCTTCTAAAACTAAACCAGTCCAGGAACACATTATAGTTCGTACACTCCATCATTCAAATTTCAAATTTCTCTACCAAAACCAAACTAAAATAATTGAAATTAGTTCAACTCTCTACGTGAAAGAAAACGAGAAGTAATTAAAGCCCAAACTAACTCTATCCAGGTCTCAGTAAGCAATTAAACTAGCAAATGCAGCAGATACATGATAAATACCATTACAAGTTTTAACATTACCAAAAACAAATCCCAACTTACAAAAATCCACGTACTTAATTGTTCAACACCCCTAAATTCCAAATATTTGACCAGAAACCAAACCAAACAAAAATTCCCTGAAAGAAACTAAATTTTCTATTCTACGTATCAGTTAGTTGAATTAAGCCCATAAATAATCAATTCGAAGCGAAACTAACTGCAGTTCAAACAGTAAAATTATGAGAAACAGAACACAACATGTAAACCGAAATTACATGATTGCTGATAAAACACCCGTCAAAGTGCATATTGAGCTCAACTTAATCGAAGCCCATTACAAGCATAAATTTTATTAACAATTAAGCATATTCCATAACAAAAGTGCAATTTTTCAATAAATAGTACCAAAAATTTAACGAGTAGGATATAGAAAAAAAACGAATGAGGACTCACCATAGGACTTGACTGAATCGAATTTGAACAGATGAAAGTGACAAATTTAGGAAGTTTAGGCGACGAAGTAATTAAAGGAATTGGAAAGACAGAAAGAGAAAGACTTGAAGGATACGAAATGAAAGTTTTAGTAAGAAAGAGAGTTTTTGGGTATGGCGTTTTGGCTCGCTTTTCCACTACGCTGTGTCTACTGGGAAAACAGTTCCGGATTCGAAACTTCTTGTGTACTATGATTTTATATAAGCGCGTGGGTTCCGCTTTGCTTTCATAGTATTTTTTTTTTTTGGACTCTCCCCGCTTCGCTATCATAAGATATTAACCAATAAAATTTGGAGAAATTTTTCATTCAGCACCGTATTTTTTATTTTATTTTATTTATAAAAATATTTTCATTTTCTTCGTACCGAAAATAATTTTTTTTACTGATTTATTAAATTTTTACATCAGTAGACTTATAGTGGAAGAGGTGGCATCAATACTAAATAAACTGGAGACAAAGCAATGGCGGCCAAGCTAGAATCACAGATATACGATCCGGATGGGCGACTCAAATTCAGATGAAGAAGTAAAGCGTTAGTCAGAGCACCGAGAGTGACGGATCTTTTTAGAGGATGTTGGACATGTATATCGTCAAAGCGTTAGGGGGAGCAGCAATTGGTTGCACCATCACAACCGTTTCTAGATCGATCAGGAATCAACTTGCTTAGTAAATACCGATTTGCAATACCTCGTCTTCTTCAAGACTCTATGAACCTTTGATCCGATCAACGTCTCTTCTCGCTGAAGAAGACATGTATTGACAGAATCCTAACAATATTAACACTTATCAGAATTTAATGAACCAAACTGCTCTCAATTAATTTTTTGAATTTAACGGATAAATCAAGACAATGACACTCTCTATCAATTATCTAGAAAACGAGTGGAGAAACTAGAGGAAATGAGAACCAGCAGGCATTGAACTCGATTGACCACAGCCAGCTCAGATGCAAATGGCAACCAACAGAGTCAAAACATAAGTTCGACAGTTCGACTTGAGTAAATCAACTCTCCATCCTTGAATTTCATAGGCTGATAGAGAGCTCTTAGCTTTTCAACTCACAATGATCTGCACATGCCAAAAAAAACCTCCATCTCTACTTAACGACAGCATAACAAGCACTGAATAAAAAAAAAGGGACAAGCGAATCACAATTTTCAGTCAAAGGCTTCAAGGCTGAGACGTTCCTGTCACAAAAAGACTGACACAGAAACTAGTTCTACTAATCATTATTCACGATGTACATATAGCCAAGCACCAACTGCCTAGGGGACAACCAAAAGGGCCTTTGTGTTTAATTCATACCCGGCGTATGATATAATCTATATACAGAGACAAAAATATGTTGATTCATCCATCATGCAATTACTATACATAATTACAAACACAGTGATTTCCGGCTAAGTGAACTGTAGGCAATGGGATGGAGAATTCTCATTCTCCATTGATATTTGCCTCGAATGAAGCAGAATTTTTCCGATTTATCTCTCTATAGGGACGGAAATGGAAAAAATTTCTTTCCTATTGAGCGGGGCAGTCCTGTTCCAGCCCCATAGCCCATAGGAACCCAATAATTATATTTTAAAATTATATATATATATATATATATAATTATTTATATTTTATATTTATATGTTCAAATGTTTAATAGTTTAAATTTTAAATATTATATTATATATATCGGACCATATGTATTATTTTTTTTTATCAAAATAATTGTATTATATTAAACTTATGTACTAATTTAAATTATATTAATAAATTATATATACATTTAACTAATTTACTTAATAAAATTATAAATCATTTTTTTTAATTGTGTGAACTTTTAAATTATGTATAAATGTTTAAAAATTATTGATGATATTTATGTATTATCTATACTTGTTTTAGTTTGTGAACTTTTACATTTACATGACAATAACTTTGTTAAACTCTATCATATTTTATGCATACTAAATTAGTTTTTATATTATATAAAATCGTAGTATTAATATATCATTTTTATTATTTTTTTAATTTTACAAAAAAATTAAGAGGAAGTGCTGTCCTTGTTAGCATGGCTGGGACGGAGATTCCCTGTTACAACGGGAATGAGAATCATGCTCCACACCCCGTTACCAAACCTAACTGTAGGAGCTTCCGAACTCCAAGAATCTGAATAAGAATTCGAAGAGACTAATGAACTCCAAATGTTCAATAAAAGCATTGTTTAGAGATCCATTTAACCCATTATTTTTAGGAAATGTAGGAGTACAACCAATGCTACCAAGAAGAGGCACCCTTTTACATTTTGAAGATTTTAGCAGTGTTCTTCACTAAAACAACAAGAAAAGAGTGAAACGAATACGTACAATAAAGTTTCAGCTGATTTCACATGCCTTCGTCTCTACCACCCCAAAAATTAAGAACACAACAACAAGCCTTCCAAACGAGAAGAGACCATGGATGTTGATCAACAACTATATGTCAAACTTGAACCCCAAGCAATTATTTCAAGAAAGACTGCCATTGACGCCAATCCTATCATAAAATTCATGAAACAAGGCAAAATTGTTCATCATCACAAAACAAAAGGCATGTAAATCAGTATTGGAATCTACATATAGCCCGTCCCAATTGCTAAACTGAAGAACATGATAGACGGAGTGAATGAGTTTGTCCATCAAGCAATCAATATACAGGTTACATATATAGTGGCTTAGATTAATTGCAATGTAGGACCTCCCGAACTCCAGGAACCTCAATAAGAGTTCAAAGAGACTAACAAACTCCAATTGTTTAATGTAAGCATTGTCTAGGGATCCACTTAGCCCATTAGTTTTTGGGAAAGGGAGGTGTATAATCAATGCTATTGCTACCTAGAAAGGTTCCATTTTGCCACTTAAAAGAACCCACGTGATCAGAAGCACGCAAAGTGTTGTATCAGGATTTCAAACTGTCTAGCTATCTGATTGCAGTATAAAAATAGAATCAAAAGTCAGAACCATGTCCAATAAGGGAATCATTTATCTCAAGAACGTTGATTTTAGAGAACCAAGACCAGCAATACATGATAACTCCTGAAATCTGCATTAATCTCTAAAAAGAAACATAACTCAGCAGCTAACTCACATTTTCAGCTTTATAATTAATTCTAACCTTATGGGAAACAATTAAATTGAGATGTCGTAAAGAAAATGTCAGTGATGATTTTGTTATACAATCAATTTGAATTGTAGAACAGATTCCAGTGACTCCTTAATCCTTGCCATGTTAGGAAGTTAGGATAGAAAGGAAAATCAAATAGAACTCATATATAATGTGACAACTTCCAATTTGTTAACCAAAATTTTGGAAAAGCAAATGACTATACTTTAATAAATTTTCATGATCAGATAATAAGCATATTTGAGAACCGTACCCAAATACCAAGAATAAAGCACCAATTATTGCCAGAATTTTCTCAAATTTCTAAATCCAAAGGAAAGAACCGAAACATCACCAAGGTTGATAGATCCACAACAATATCTGGAAAAAACCCAGAGAGATCTTCCGCGGGGTGACATCTGAGCGTCCATATGGCTAACATATAAATTGTAGCATCATCAAAAGTTCAAAAAAGGGCAGAAAGGCAGTATAAACTAAGTGGTCAAACAAAACCCGAAAAACTTACTTTTGAAAAACAGAAAACAGAGAAAAAATTTGCCATACGAGGCTAGCTGAGATGGTTTTGGGAAACGGGAATTTGGTTACTGAACCCAGGTTTAAGCAGCAGCGTACTGTATGAAAATTTTGTTATATATAGTTTATGACTTTATGCATCCCACAAATCCTTGGCAAGTAGAAAGGTCAATTCCCTTCTGAATTCAGATCCTAAACATCAGAAAAAGGCAGATCAATGCAGATTTTGATATTAAAAATAAATAAATAAATACAAAAATAAGAATAAAATAAAATAAAATATCTCAGCTAACCAGTCGAAAGTGGTGCAGTCAGATCTCAAATATAAGAAACAATTGAATAAAGAAAAGCATAAGTTTTTAGTGCTAATTATTTTTTTCAGAATATTTTGCTAATCGCATATATTTATGGATCGATTACTGAAAATAATTGATAATAAGGAGATTTTTACGCGAAACATACCTCTTGTTCTCAGTGCTCTTTCTTCATAATTATGGGATCAGATTCGTTTTCTTTTTTACTTCTTGGATTTCGTTTCTGATTCGGGGAGTAGTGAATGAGAAAATGTAAGTGAGAGAAGTGGCTAACTGGCTATGGCGTTCTGAAGACGGTCTGGAGATAGAAAAACCCGGGTAATAAAATTTCTCATTTTTGTTATAAATTATTACTAAAATTTTTAATTGATATATATTAATTATAAAATTTTTAAAAATATTATAATTCATTATTTAAATTAAAATTTTAGTTAAAAAAATAATATAATATATTGATATATCATATATTATTTTATTAAAATTTTAAATTAGTTATCAAATTATAATATTTTTAAAAATTTTAATATTAATATACAATAATAAACAATTTTAGTGCAACTTATTAAAAAATAATAAATTTTGATTAATTTTTGTGCATTTATCTCAAAAAATATTCCAAAAACCCCGAAAGAATGGGCTGATCCGATCTGACGGTGCTGAAACAAGAGATGTGTGATTGGATTTTGACGGTTGAGATTGAGAGCTCAGATTTTCCTCACATCTTTTTTCTGGGAGTTGAATGGATAAAGTTAACCTGATGATATTATATATATAAGAAATATATAATATTAGTGATATTAACATTTTTTTCTATTGTACAAATAAATTTACTTCTATATAATAAATGAAATAACTCAAATAAAAATTCATTTAGAATCATAATAGTTTCTAGAATTTCATTTATTTTTATTTAAAAAATAACTAAAATTATTCTAAATAAAATTCATTTGCTGTTTTAAAATAGGAGTTGGCGGATTCCGTAAATTATATTGTGGACTATGGTTCATATTGTAATATAAACCAAACATGTGTGAGAAATATAATAGCAACTTTGTAAGTAAAATAAATTTATACAAATTTATTTATTAATATAAGTTCATTAGTTTATTAATAAATGATCATTTTATTTTAAAATAAAATCAATAGTTATTTTGTATTTTTTTTCGTTTACATATGTTATTTGTCTTAAATTGTTATTTTTTCAGTGCGTTTTGTTTCGATTTTTTATTACGTTTTGAGCTTATTTGAAAATAATTCAATGTATTCATACATATAAATAAAAATACAAAAAAATATCCATTAAATTAAATATACAGAGAAATAAAATGAACTTATACTAATATAAAAAATGAATATTTATCAATAAACTAATAAATTTTTTTTAATTAACGAATGAACTTTTGGTTAATTTCGTAATGAACATTTTTAGTTTATTCATAATAATTTTTTTTATTAAACTAATGAAATTTTATTTTATTCATAATGAATTTTTTTTATAAATTTTTTTTAATAAATTAATGAATTTTTAGTTCATTTATAATGAACTTTTTTAATTTATTTACAATTAACATTAAACTAATGAATATTTACTTTATTCGTAATGAATATTTTTTAATGAACTAATAAATATTTTTAATAAACTAATGAATCTTTATTTAATGATAGATAATAAATATTTACAAAAATATTATCGTATGATTGATAGCTATATAAATTTAATTTATTTACAAAATTATCATAATTTTTTACACATACAATGGATCTTAGTATATAACGCTATATAAACCGGTCGAGCATATAACAATTGGGCGGACTCCAAGTGCCCAACTTGAATGGAACTTTTCTCAAAGAAATACAAAGAGAACGAGGATTGGTTGGCTGTCGATGAAACATCCAAGAACTCACATTATTTATTTATTTATTTATTTATTCTGACCATTACTTTGTTATATTTTTGTTTTTTTATAGATAAATGTTAACGCCACTCATACACTTTATTTATTTTTCTAATTGATTTATAAAGAAAGAAATTTTTTTTTTTAAATATATGTATTTTTTACTTTCTTTGTTTGTTTAATTAGCAAAGAAACTACCCCATTATTACAAGCCTTTCATATTCTTGTTTGACTAATTAAATTGGTCTAAGAGTCTAAAAAATCGATGGGTATCGATAATGATTTAGCATTCTATTTCTATTTATATTTAAAAAAATATAACCAATAAATTTTAGTTTAATAACCTAATCGAATTTGTGGTAATCCGTAACTAGAATTTAGAATTAAAGAAATGAGCAACGGAAAGATGATAAGAACAAAGGAGAGGCCTGATGTCGACACTGTAAATTATAATATGAATCCCTATTTATATTGCAATATGAATTTCTGGTATATATATATATATATATATGTGCGGATAGACTAATTTTTGTGTGAATATAATCTATACCCGTATAGATATAATATGTAGTTGATATTACAATATGAATATAGAGATCGATAGTATAAGAATTGCGCAAACACAATGTGAGTCGATAGTGTATATAATTTTGAAAACTTCATTAGGTTTATGTATTGAAATATGTCAAAGTTTGGTTTTAAATTTATACATATAAAAATAAATTATTAAAATTACGTGCATAATGACATACAAAATTTATTGACTGTATTTTTTGCAAAAGAATGATAAAAGACAGCATCATCGTCAGAATCAAAGAGAAAAATAAGACATGCAGATAAAAACAGACATTAGAGGACGGACACTCCCAATACTGTAGACACTTATTTTAATTGTCAGATTCTCACACCCACTTGCAAGTGGAAGATTTTTATTCTTTTTTCCTAAGGAAAGGAAAATCTAAAATCCTCTGCTCCATCCTTTTCATGAACTCGCATTGAGATCCCCCCGCATTGGCGTCACTCCTCCTCTTCCTATTCAAAATTCAAATCCTCAAACAATCCTATTAGATACTATTTTGTCTTTCTTCATTTCCCTTTCCTTCATTAATATCTTTGCTTGAGAAATTGGTGATGCTATGATCATGTCACATATATATATTTTTTTCTACTTGTCTCAACTATTTACATGCATTAAAATACTTTTATTTTATCAATCTATTTGTGTTATTCAATTTGTATCAAATTATTAGTATTTTAATACAGTTGAAATAAGTCGGTACAAAATAAATTGAGATAAGTAGCACTAATGATGGACGTATACCTTCTTACACTTTGAAGGGGTTTTTTTTTTCCTTCCAAATTAATACTAAAATCATTTTTAAGACGAGTCTATGCAACGAGGAAAAAAGGGTAATTCTTACATTTTAAAGGATATAGAGAGAGGATAATTTTGTGTTTCAGTGGTTCTCAAGGACTAGACACTAAAAAGAAGCCTAAAGCAGGTAGAAGTGATTAAGAAATTTGACCTCTATTATTATTCTTCCATTATATCAGTACCAATAATTGGATAATTGATTATATCATTAGTGCCAAAAAAAAAAAAAAATCAACAACAAAAACTATCCATTTACATAAATCATGATTCACATGTTCATCCATATCACCAACACTAGCGAGTGGTTTAACACACAACTTCATAAATTTCTTTTCTTTAAAGTTACTGGCTCCACTAAAGAAAAGCTCCTTTCCCATCCAATTGTAATTGAAGCAAAGAACCTAATGAGAGGTTAACAAGGAAAGTTTGAATTAGTTCGACTTCTTAAAGAGTCACTGGGCCCTTTCTTCTGTTCCATGATTATCTTTAACCTAAAAATAACCAAGTTATAGCATCTTTCTTTATGTTAGTTGATGTTGATGACGACTTAAACAATTGAGGGTTGCCATTAATTGGGACAAGTAGAGTTTAAAATAAATATCACCCATGATATCAGATTCTAAACCTGAGGTCCTTAAGCAAAAAAATATTAAAGAAAGCTGCTTTTCTTTCACCAATTTATCATGAAGGCATCTTCAACTATAAAGGCCAATAATTTTGAAGCAAACAAGAAGTGCATGTTCCCACTTCCCCACACAGTAAAAAAGGGCAGATAGAATTAACGACACAAAGAACAAATCTTCACAGTAATTTCCACCTAGGATTTTCATGATGAATCTTTTGACAAACATAGGAAAAGAATAAAGTGGGTTGTTGAAAGTCCCCATCAAGAAGCAGATCAGATCATAAGACACCATCAGAAAATGGGGATGATCATCAATTAAAAGACATTATATTTGGCCATTTCTAACAACCTAAAACATGGGCGGTCTTTATATTTTTCATAATTTCTCTATAACGACAGTTAAGTGATCAAGCTTTGGTTAATCAGACCAATTACATAGATTACAGAAAGTACAAATAACAAATAATAACTACAGTCCATATTACTAATAAATCAACCATATAAGGAAAGAGATATCAGACATAAAAATATTAAAAGAAAAAGAACATCAGAAATTCTATGGAATCAATATAGATCTCAATATAGAGAATGTAAAGATGGAAGCATATCTGATTCAACAAGATGATACAGTTATACAAGCTTATGATCATAAATTTGTTATATTGTTATTGCAATGGATATGGTAAGCTTAAAACCTGGAGCAACACTGATCAACGGAGTTCATCGATTTTTTTCTCCTTCAATGTCTAAATATTTATCTTATTCTACCATGAATAAAGTACAGAATCTGTATGAAAGCTCAGTTTGGATCAGTTACCCGGATCTAATTCTCTTTGGAGTTCCGTTTCCGCTTGACTTCAAAATCCCACTTGATTCCCCTTCTGATGAAGCTTCCATTGATCTGGTGAAATCAGTGGAAAGATCAGCGTAAAGATCAACCACCCTTCTTATGTTATTGTTTAGCTCTCTAATCAATCCCACATTTCGAGTCAAGTTATCAGGAATCTTGGATTCATGGTTTTGGTTTATTTCATTGATTAGCAATCTGTTTTGATCTAGAATGTCCTGAACTTGCATAAAACTCTTCTGAACTGTTTGCAAAACCTTGTTATCTACTTGGGTTCCATTGCCTATACCAGAAAATAAATCGCCTTCCATTTCAGCTTGGTTTCAATGAATCAAACCCAGCCCTTTTTCCTGCATCCAAAATAATTGGGTTATTTACTAAATAAGAAGGATGAAAACAACAGACTAGCTTTACTAAATTTGAACTCTCTCTTTGTGCTTTTGCAATTTAGAAAAAATGGGGCCCAATAAACTAAGGAATCATTTAGCCTATGTTTGGTTGAAAAGAAAATAATAGGAAGAGAAACGAACATTTCAAACTTGTATTTTCTATTATCTTGACACCATGATATCTAAACCCATACATTAGCCAAGTCTAACCCAGTAGATATGTTATTTTCGTTCATTTTCTCAACAAACAAACAGAGTCGTCCTTGGCAATGTATTAAGCAGAGAGAGAAAAAATGTATATCGATTGCTTTATGACATTTTTAAAAAAAAAAAGCATACCACTTTTCACATAGAAAGGAGCTTTTTTGAAGGAAAAAAAAACACCAATCCCGAGTTAAAGATGTTATTAGTGGAGAAAAACACCCACGCTGAAATAACCCTCAAAAATTAAGTCAGTCAATACACAGAACATATAAGAAAAAGTCCTCTCACAGGAAAACAACAAAAAAAATAAAAAATAAGATTTAAAAAGGAAAATAAAATTAATCAAATTGATGTATCCAGTAGGATAATTAGCCACTGATAAGGATCCATGTTTATTTCTCAAAGGGGAAAAACAAAATCAAATACTTTTGATAAGCATTTGATGCTTTATGGGAAATATCCACATAGCAACAAGTGAAATCTTTCTGACTAATAAACCAACAAAGAACAGATTACTATGTTAGCATCATAGATTCAAAAAAATTGAAGAAAGCTTATTAATTCAGTTATCGATTAACAAGAAATCCCAATATCTTCACATTCCCAAATGATTTAAGAAAAAAAAAATAATGATAATTCTTGGAAATTAAAACAACCCACGAACTGAACAACACTCGATAACCCAGAAAAAGCAAAAGAAAACTTAGCCAAAAGACAAGGGGGAAGAAAGAACAAAACAAAGACTTACCCATGAAGTCAAAACGAAACGACTAAGAAAACGCTACATAAAATGAACGAAATGAGAAAATCTCTCATCTGGAGAGCAGTTCCCATTGCCTTACCTTCAAAATATAGAACATTTTTAGCAGGAAATGGACGGAGAAAGGACAAAGATTCAAACTTTGTCGAGAAAACGCAGAAATTTTATCTAGAAAAAGAGGAGGGGTGTAGTGAATGGAAAGGGGAGGGGGTGGAATGGAATCTTCGTGTGACTTTCAACAGATGCCCTGAAATCATGAAACGGAAATAAAAAGAGAGAAAGAGAGAGAGTTGGGAGCTATATAAGATTTGATTGACAGAGAGAGGAGAGGCACTATACAAAATACAACGTTTGCGAGAGTTGTTTTTTTTCTTTCTCTTCTCTCTCTCTCTAGATATGATCTCTCTCTCTCTCTCTTTCTATCTGTTTTCCTCGTTTCCTTCAGCTACAGTACAATCAGTCACAATTTTTTCCCTTAAGAAATTTAATTGCCACGTGAAATCATGGCCGTCCATTTTAGTACACCACAACGGCGTCGTACTATGTCCCTGACTTTGTCTCTGTCGCTCTCAAGTCTCGACATCAACTGTTCGACTGCATGTTGTTGCCTTGCCTTCTCCTCTCTGTTTTTCTAAACCCGCCATTAAAAATTTTCCCGGGCAAATTTTCTGGAGTAATCTCGCTTGCAAATCTTCTCTTTAGCCAAGCACGCTTCCCTATCACATGCTCTCCTGGACACTCTCATATCCTCGGCGCTCGAGGAAATCTGTTGCCGTGGTTCCGCTGGGCTCACTCTCTTTTCCCTTTAAGCCACTGCTGTCCATCTCAAAGCTTCTCTGTGGAAAAACCTTCTATGTATCCCTACTCTACAGTTCATTGTGTCCTGAAGCGACACGCCCGCTTAGCCCCATCGACCCTAAAATCCAGCGTTTGCCGTGAAACTAGAAGATTGAGTCGAACGAGCGTCTTCCGTTGGCCTTTATGACATTCTTAGCTCCAGAGATGCAAAACTTGACCTGGTATGGGAACAGAGATGAACGCTGCTTCATCAGAGACTACTTTGTTAAATCTACCTGAATCTGGGTCACATCATGATGCTTCCATATCTGCCTTTAACTGCTGATGGTGCATCCAGGTAGCAGAGGATTCTTGAACGGTTACAGGCTTTCTGTCATTCACTTTTTTTTTTTTTTTTGTTATGCATCTTGAAACCGAGACGGTGGAGGAGCTACTTATGCCGCTGGACTATTGCCCTCTGGGCTTCTGTCATTCACTTTAATCACTTATATACACCAAGAATAAACTCTTGCATTTTCTATATGATTTCAGTATTTTATTTTCTGAAAACCTTATCGTTTGATATATATATATATATATAATTTGTTTTTGCATATAATTGGGAGATGAATAAAGCAGCGACAGCAGCATTGCTTCAAAATCTCCAACATATCGAGGCCCAATGAATGACGGAAAATCCACGTAGACTTAATGAGTTAATTTCTTATCCAATCATACGGCGCCACGAGTGTTTGACTTAAGTCTAGGTCCAAAGAAGGACCCCACTACCACGTGTGTACGGCATAGATCTGCCCTCCATTTTCCCCCTTTGATGAGAAAAGGTCTGCAATTTCCGATTAGCGGAAAACTGAATTCACCAAAAATAATGGATTAATTACACTGAGAATCTCAAATCCAAAATTCCCTAATTTTTCTCCCAAAGACCGCCATGGCGGAAACTGCAGCTTCTTCCCCTAAAACTATCCCTTCTCCAAATCCTATGGATCCTTCATCAACACCTCCACCATCTCAACCGCAACCGCAATCAGAGCCACCGGCAATGGCAACGGCGTTAACGAATGCAAACTCGAACACCGCAGCTATAACTCAACCACAACCTCAAGTACAAACACCAACATCAAATATTTCTAATATATTTCAAAATCCACAAATCTCCTCTCCTTCTCTAGACCCACAAATTTCCTCTCAACAACAACAACAATCTATTGTACAGCAGCAGCAGCCCCAGCAACAACTGCAACAGCAGAATGTTGCTGCAATGTATCAAATTCCGCAGACTCTTCAAAGATCTCCTTCTGTGTCTCGTTTAAGCCAAATTAACCAACAGCAGCAGCCGCAGCAGAATCAATATGGTAGTGTTTTGAGACAGCAGCAACACCAACAGGGGCTATATGGACAAGTGAATTTTAGTGGGTCGGGTTCAATTCAACAAAATTTGCAACAGAATTCTCAGAATCAGCAAATGGGTGGCGTCAACTTATCGCGTTCTGCACTTCTTGGGCAGAGCGGCCACCTGCCCATGCTGTCTGGTGCGATGGCGGCAGCGGCTGCGGCTCAGTTGAACTTGTTAGCCTCGGTATGAATTGAACCGCTTTTTGGAGTTCTAGTTTGTGTCCGTTCAGAATGTAATTGCCAAGTAACTATATTTATTCTTCATTTACTTCCAACAGAAATTCAAGTTGTTTTCTTTGTTACATGTTAAAATACAGTCAGAATTTTTTCCTGGATTTTAGAAGTTAAACTTTCGATTTTTTTTTTTAAATTGAAGTTTTTAAGGTGTCAACATTCATTATTGAAAGATAAATGCTTAATGGATTTGTTGATATATTCGTTATTGAAATATTAATGTCCTTTGGGGTGGATATGGCTCTATGCATTGAATCTACTGATGTGATTTTTTTCGTTTCTCTAAAAGATTGACTGATTAATTGATTTTGATTTACTAAGTATATGATGATGGAAGTTATCTTTATGTGCTTCTTGTGAATGGTCTGAGAAAGTGAAAATGGAAACACTGAAGTGTCACACCTTTCAATTAATAAATCTATGTTGTCTGTAGTCTATAGAATAGAAGTAACAAAGTTCTCAGAATTTAAATAAATACTTAATTATATTGGAACTATATGTTCAGTGCATGTGAAATATTAACCAATTAACAGTTTTGCTAACGGTACCTTTCACCTTGATAAATTTGTATTAGATCAAAACAGTTTGGTTGTGTGAGATATCTCATTAGTACATTCATAATTTAGTGAATTGAATAGTCATATTTTGTTGAATTATCTAAAACTAGTGAGGTTTTTTGTGTGTAGCCGAGGCAGAAAGCTGGTTTAGTCCAAGGGTCCCAATTCCATCCTGGTACTTCTCCAGGACAGCCTTTGCAGGGCATGCAGGCCATGGGAGTGATGGGGTCGCTCAATTTGACCTCACAACTAAGGCCTAACAGTGCTCTTGCTTATGCTCAACAACGGATGAATTCTGGACAAATGAGACAGCAATTGGGGCAGCAAAATCCACTTACTTCACAACAGGTATCAATTTTTAATAATGACATCACTTCATTTTCTCCATGTAGTGTGCATATATATATATATGGAATTACTAACAAGTTTCTTGTTATCTGTTGATGCTTCTTGAAATATGCCCATTCCAATGTTTGTATCATGGTCATGCTGCTGAACACATCGGATTTTTCTCTGTATTTAGCATATCTATTTCCAAGTCTAGGTCTATTACACCTGTAATATACAATTTGTAATTATTATTCTCAATATTCTACTGGGTGGGAAATTAGGTTAACCTTGAGGTTAACATTTTCTGTTTTTATTTTCTAATTTTCAAAGAAAATGAAAACTTTTCAATTTCATAGAAAATTTGTAAAATATGTTTACTTACTATTATATAGAAAACTTCTTGATTTCTTTTTGGATAACATTTTGAGTTTGAAGAGTAAACTTGGAATAAACGAAGTAAAAATTTCTTGTTTTCAAAAAATTTTCATTTGAAAACAAATCACAACTTATATAAAGGAAAATATAGAAAATATGTTAAAGCTTGCTTTCTAAAGTTTAGTTATAATTTAGAAAATAAGTAAAACTGTTTTCTATTTTCATTTTAGAAAAATAGTACAAGTAAATACAAAATTCTATTTTCTATTTTCATTTGAAAAGTTTTCTAGAAAATTGTCCTAGTTTTCTACAATTAAACACACCTCTGGGTTTCAACTTCATGGGCTTCACCCTTCCTCACGGTTCCTGTTATCGACTGGCTTATTAGGTTGTAACATTTGCAGAATTTTCTCACAAGGTGATCAGTCATGTATCTAGTGAGCATGTGATACATAACATAAAGTATAAATGCAGCTAATAGCCCTTGTCTCTAATTTAGGTTGTAGAGAAACTTAAAGAACATCAATAAGAAAAGAACAAGAGATCAAGAAAAATTCAAAGAAGGTGCCAGCAAAACTCTGCTTCTAATATTGTAAATAAATTACACTTTGAACAACTTTTACAGCCTTTAAATAGTGTAAAATTCTAATAGAAGTAGGCCTTAACTGCAAATCCTAGTACAACTAGGCTAGCTTCAGATGCTATTAGATCCATTATGAGCACAATTTAATATAATCAAAATAAGAAAAATAAAATTTCAGCTCCTGCATCACATAAACATTTATTCGAACTGATTTGCTGTCTGAGTTTGTGATTGCTGCCTTATCTTGTTCAATACTTTTTGATAATCAGCATAGTCCCACTTATTACAGCCACATTCAGGCAAGCTCTATCTTACATAGAGTTAGATTTGCTTCCAGATTCCTCTTTTCCGAAGAAAAAAAAATGCTCCACTTTTCTTCTTTTGCAATACACTCTCAAAACATTTGTTGGACAGTAGAATATCGACATTATTGTTGTTGTTGTTGTTGTTATTATTATTATTATTGTTGTTGTTGTTGTTGTTATTGTTATTGTTATCTATTAAAAGATTATAATTTTAGCTTTAATCAAAAATTTTATACGAATTATACATGAAAATTAGTTTAAATTTCAAATATTTTTTATATGAAAAATAAAAATTCGAAAAATAAAATTTAATTGATATGAGGAAGAAAATTTTGAAGAATGAAATTTACTCAAAATTAAAAAAAAAAATTAATCCAAAATTTTATACGAATTAGACATGAAAATTAGTTTAAATTTTAGATATTTTTGAGACCAAGGAGAAAAATTTGAAGAATAAAATTTAATCAAAGTTGAAAAAAATAAATAATTTTTTTTGCATGATGATAAGAACAAAAAATTCACTAAAAGTGTAGATTGCATGATTGTAAGAGCAAAAATATTACTAAGAATGTAGAGCTGTAAATAGGATTAGACAATGTACAGGCTAAGATTAATAATAAGCTTTTTAGATTCACAGGCCCACTAGCTCCAAGCCCATGAATAATAGATAAATGTGCTTTGTTGCTGCCATTTGTTGTGGATTTTTATATATGCTTTACATTCAATTGGTGTGCTTATCTGTTTGATTGTTATGTGTTCTCAAAAAAATTACAGGTGTCAAACCTATCTAGGACATCATCATTGGCATTCATGAATCCTCAGATTTCTGGGCTGGCTCAGAATGCACAGCCATCTATGATGCAGAGTTCTTTGTCTCAGCAGCAATGGTTGAAGCAAATGCCAGGAATGTCTAATCCTGCCTCACCTTCATATCGGCTTCAACACCAGAGGCAGCCACAGGTCCTTTTGCAGCAGCAACTGGCTTCATCTTCTCAGCTGCATCAGAATTCCATGGCATTAAACCCACAGCAATTATCGCAGCTGGTACAGCAGCAGTCATCAATGGGGCAGCAACTACATCAGCAGCAGTCATCAATGGGGCAGCAACTACATCAGCAGCAGCCACAGCAACCACAACAGCCGCAACATCATCAACAACAGCAACAGCAACAGCAACAACCACAGCAGCAATTGCAACAACAATTGCCTTTGCATCAACAGCAGCAACAGCAATCTCCAAGGATGCTTGGACCAACAGGCCAGAATACTCTTAGTTTGACAGGATCTCAGCCAGATGCGACAGCATCTAGTACAACTACACCAGGGGGCAGTTCAAGCCAAGGAACAGAAGCAACTAATCAACTACGTGGGAAGAGAAAGATACAGGATCTAGTTTCTCAGGTCTTTTTTGCCTTCACCCTGTCTATCATCATTTTGCTTTTTCTGCTACATCATTCTCATTCTTTCTTTCAGTTATTTCATTGACTCATGTCAGTTGTTGATCTTTTGATTGTTCTTAGGTGGATTCACGGGCAAAATTAGATTCTGAAGTTGAAGATCTTCTTTTGGAGATTGCTGATGACTTTATTGATTCTGTGAGGCTCACTAATCGTCCAAGTTTTCAGTGTGCTTTTGTTTTGAATTTTCGAACTGGAAATATAAATATGTATTAGATGTGTATGCATGTCTATGTGGACGGGCACCTGCATACAGTTGCATGTCTACATGCACTCGGTGTACAAATTGCTTGTTTTTGTGTGCTTGTGTGATTCATGCTGTGCTGCTGTTTTTTGAAAATTTTATTGCAATAAGGACTGCATGGCCATTTAGATAATTTCATTTTTCATATTTAGTTTTTGAACTTGCAAGTTCTCAGATCTTACAGTTGAATGGGGAACATTGCAGTAAGCATAGTTTATCTTTAAGTTCTTGCGCAATGCAAGTGGGAATAACAGCAAATAAATAAAGAACTGTAGGAAGTTTGCTTATGAGATTTTGAGAGGTTTTCAGTCTATGCAACTGATTCATAATTGTCTAGTATATTTAAGTTTTGCTGGGAACTGAGAATTTTCTTTGGATTAGCTGGAGAAATATCAGTGGAAAATTGACTCTTAAAAACACTACGTTGAACTTAATCATGATGGGTTTAAAGGACCCCTTTTGGCCTCCTTTTGACATACCTTATCCCAAATTCAATGATGGGCCACTGATTAGTGCCAAGGTTAAAGGGTATGGCTACTCTAATTGCCAAGTTGCAAAGATCATCCTTGGGAAGTTTCGTTTGATTGGAGAAGAATTTCTTTACTCGGACCAATACTAAAAGCTTTGCTTTTGAGATAACACAAATGTGGTACTTTTGGTGATTGTGTGTTTCTTTGTCATAATTTGCTTATTATTGTTTCTTTTGGTGATCCAATCAACTATTTAATCTCTGGTGAAACTTAAAATGCTAGTTTAACTGTTCACTTGTAAATTCCTTAATTCCCAGAACTTTTATGTTCCTTGAAATGTATAGTGGTAGCCTGGTAGGGTGGTTCAACTAGATGGGTTCTTAAACTCCACTAGAGTGGGAAATGATTTTTCTTGATTTTTCCCTAACAACATTTACAGTTGGATGAATTATGAATTTATTTAGTCTGTGCTTACAATGATAATAATTTTCTTGCATCAAAAAGCAGGTGACTACATTCACATGCAGTTTGGCCAAGCATCGAAAATCATCAACTTTAGAGTCGAAGGATTTACTGCTACATTTAGGTTTGTGCTTATTTATATGCATGTTCATCAACATATATCTAGTGAGTTGAATGAGGGCATTGGTGTCTGGCATGTAGATTTGATCATTGTTTTTAGCATACTCTTATTGTTTCAAGTTCAGGAAGAGAGTTACATACACAGTCTAACGTTGAAAATAAAGCTTAGGTCTGAAATATGCTTGATAAGCCAGTGCATTTATTTTATGTCATGCTTTCATAGAAAAATTTTGTTTCATAAAACCTCAACTATGCAATGAATTTATGTTAGGTTCTCTGATCAGTGTTCTTAATGCTACCGGCTGATGGTATTATAAACTTCTTGATGATATGTAGCAAAAAAAACTTTTCTTCGAGTTGGAGGAACTTGTCTTCTAGTCCATATGAAGAATATCATTGGTACAAATGCCTTTTAATTCAAAATTTTATCTTATAAAATTATTTGAAATAGTATTCCTCTTCATCCTTTTCAGCAATTAAGTAGACAGGATTTTTTGATTTGAATGTTCTATGCATCATGTGCTTGGAGACCAAAAAAAATTTACTAGACCATGGTATATACCTGTCTGTTATCTCAAACCAAGCATCACCATCTACGATCTCTTTTCCTTACCTCTATATTAGCAGCATCTGTAGCATAATATTTGATAGTCTCAAAATGACAATGGAAAATTGACATATATGTATTTATGCTGATCTTGTTTTTGAGTGATGCAAAGTATGTCCTGTCAAACTGATGGATAATCATGTACAGAGAGGAACTGGCATCTGACAATTCCCGGATTTTCAACTGAAGAAAGAAATTTCCAAAGAAAATCTGTAAGCATTTGAACTTTTTAATTAACTCTATAAATTGGTGAGCTGGATTTGATGGAATATCAAATCCACAAAAAATTGTACTATGCAATTGTTTTTCCAAATTTGAACTATGTACCAAAAGAATAGCAATTACAAATCTACAAGCATCTGCATTTGTCCATATGAAGCTTGTAAATTGTCTATTGAAATAGTTAATATAGTTCAGAGTTATAATATTAATTTGGTTTTTTTCTCTCTTTCTCTCTCATGTATGCTTATGCTGGGCCATACTTTTATGGTAGCACTATCTACACGAAATTCGTTAGTATTCCTTAAAAAACACATTTCAAGAGATGAATTTTGATATCTTGAATTCAAAATGTGCAATTATCTAGTGATCTTCACAACGTCTTGACATGTTAAGCCAATTTTTGCACATGCTTTATTTGGATCTTCCTCATTATAAGTGCTAAAAATGCTATTCTACACCACCTTTATTGACAGATTCGTATACTGAGGGAAACCTCACACTCAGAAGCAAATAACAATAATCCAATGATCAGACAAGGGCTTGGCAACCCGGTTGTTACTAACCACCTGATGAGACCTTCACCTAGTTCAGAGCAGCTGGTTTCCCAATCAACTAGTTCTCAGATGCTGCAGCAGATCACACGATTTTAACGGATATTTTTATCATCTCCTATAGTGTTTCCATGCTGACTGGGTATAGCATGGACCTTACCGGTGAGCATTCAGCCTTTATTAAGAAAATGATAATTGGTATAGCCATAATTCCTGTTGTAAATGGAATTTGTTTCTTGACCTTAGGTATCCATGTAGGTTTATGCCATTTAATTTTCAAGAATCAAATGTTTAGAGTATCTAATTGCTGTCTGAATTCTGAAAATCTGTCCCAATGGAGTGCGAGAACTTTGCATTTGATTAGTGTTGGTAGATATATATATGGTTCCACTGTTTTTTTTTATGTATGCTAATCTTTATGCTTCATGTTTTCGTTGAATTGCTTCCAAGCATTGTAATGGCTGCTTCGTTTCACAGTGTGGATTGGCAGAAGCAGTGTAGAGGCAGGCGTGTAATTATTTGGCAAGCAGTAGAGACGCCCAAAATTTGGTTGAGAAGATTGCAGCAGTGATAATCTAATTTGATAGTTTTCTAGTGATGGATTATTATTTTGATGTAGTGGATAGCATTAACAAGAAGATGTAATTCGGTAAGGAAAGGTATATACTTGTGGGAGGGGGGAGTGCATTAGATGAATACAATGAAATTGCGGATTTAGTGGCTCTTCGAGCTTCTAAGGCAATGTTTGGCGTTGCATTTGAAAAAAGCGATTTTTGGAAAAAAAGAAATTTGTATTTTTTTATTTTTGAAAACTGATTTTGGTAGGAGCAGATAAATATATATATTTTTTAAAAACAAATTTGAAAAAATCAGTTTATAAAAAATTAAAAAAAAAATGAGCTAATTAAACAAAAAGAATTCAAAATTCTGTTTTAATGACTCTCGACACAGCAATTTTAAACACCCACAAGTATAAAATGGGAATTGGGTTAGTATTTGTTATACATAGAGAGCTTCTTCTTCCTGTTTTTTCTCAGTTTTGCTATTCTTCATCAAATTTACAGTTTTAGGGATTTGAGATGTTTCTGGTCCTAAACAGGGCTAGCAGTTTTCTTACAAGTATGTTCCCGTTTGGTATATTATTATTATTATTATTATTATTTATGGATGGGACCACCGGAATCTCCATAGGATGAGGAGCAAGGGAAGGGACTGGGACATTGTCCGTCTGTATTTTGTACGTTACGAAAACACCAGCTGGGAAGTCCTCGGCAAATGGAGGGTAATGGGTTCCACATCCCATGTGCTTCTTCAAATTTTTAACATAACAATAATTTCTCACGTGAAAGTGTGGTGATATTTTTTGCATCCGAGTAGTCTCTCTCTTTTTTGTATATTTGCAATGATGGCCCGACCCTTCATTTTTTAGAAATGAAAATTTCATTAACACGTGGACAAATTTGGGAATTTGACAAATGCCCCCATCATCGTATGAAACCCCAAAATTCTTCCAGAGGATAAATTAGTAATTAAGAATGGATATCTTTTTTTTTAAAAAAAAAAAAAATCGAATTCATAAATTAAATTGTCATATTACATTAGCAGTAAGCTTTTACTTTTACGAAAATTCTCGTTAATTCATGAACAAATATGACCCGATTTAATTAGTTAAATTTTTTTTCTTAGAATGATGTATATTCTGGTGTGCATTGCTTTCAATTAATGGCTGTTTCTGTTGTTTTGTACATATTTCAACCAACGTTCAAAAGGAGGAACGAAAGTTAGCTTGGGAAATTTTTTTTTCTCTCTCATAAAGATCTTGAGACATTGATTTATTGTTGCCATTATATATAACAAAAGAACAGCTGAATGCTTAATTAATGCATTCATCATGAAATAATTACTTACAAATTCAATAGTCACCGTCTACATATGTTTTTTATATTTTTAAAAAATAAGGCACTTCAGTATTTTTTTTTTTTTTTGTTTATAATTCTTATTAATATAGTATTTAATCGTTAAGACAAATGTGATCATCACCAAAAGTATCCGGAGCTATATATCATGCATCATTGCTGTACGAAATAATTTTTTTTTTTTTTTTTATCATGAACGAAGCTAAGAGAGGCTGACAGGAATCTAGGCTCCCCAATATCGGAAAAAATATATGTATATATAGTAGGTATGTTTGTAAAAATAGTTGGTGATTTTTCATTATAAATAATTTAACTAATAATCCACTGACAACTACTAATGAATATTTTCTCACAATATAATATTTTTATCCCTCCAGTAAA
Source organism: Balakata baccata (assembly GCA_949630135.1). Taxonomy (NCBI): domain Eukaryota; kingdom Viridiplantae; phylum Streptophyta; class Magnoliopsida; order Malpighiales; family Euphorbiaceae; genus Balakata; species Balakata baccata. The sequence continues at coordinate 37,870 of CATIWF010028617.1, forward strand.
ACAATCTCGGCTTTCGTTCCTGTATTTTATTCTTTATAAAATTTTGATGGAATAATAATGAAATTAGTTTTCAAGATTCTGTATATTATATGAACCTAATTAAATAAATAAAAAGCATAAACAATAAAAAGTATAGGTTGGTGGGGACGATAACGCCATGTTGGTGATTATTATTATTATTATTATTATTATTATTATTATTATTATTATTATATAAGAACTTAAGAAGCATGAAACAACATGTGATCCATTTGTGTCCGAGGAAATAAATAAAAAAGATACTCTAAAAAACTCTAACACAGAGAGAGAGAGAGAGAGATGGGTAGAAATCCAAGTAGTTCGAAGGAAGAAGGACTGAACAAGGGAGCATGGACAGCCATGGAAGACAAGATACTTACTGAATACATCAAAATCCATGGTGAAGGTAAATGGAGAAACCTACCCAAGAAAGCAGGTCAGTTATATTCATATTAATTTCAGTATAATTAATTTTTTATTTTAATTAAATTATATTGGATGATATATATATATATATATAATGCCCAACATCGACATTGCCGCAGGTCTCCGGAGAAATGGGAAGAGTTGCAGACTGAGATGGTTAAATTATTTGAGACCTGGTATTAAAAGAGGAAACATAACCAATGATGAAGAAGACCTCATTATTCGACTTCACAATCTCCTTGGAAACAGGTGCATCCTTTTTCCCCTTTCTCATTTTGTTTTTTTTTTTTTTCCAAATTTAAATTTACTTTATCTCATTATTGTAGATTTAAATTCGAGACTCAAGAACTCTGGTCTTCAAACTAATTAATATCCTTAAAACTAAAATTTATGGACTTTTTCTTTCTTAATTTTCTTTTCTTAGTTAAAATTTAAAAGTCAAGCGATTTGTTGGAGAATTATTAATTAATATTTTTTGTTTGAAAATGACATGTACAGTTATATATATAGTTTTATGGCATTAGTTTGATAAAAAAAAAAATATTATTATGTACACTCATGTTTAATATGCATATTACTGTAGATGGTCGTTGATAGCTGGAAGACTTCCTGGGCGAACAGACAATGAAATAAAAAATTATTGGAACACAATAATTGGCAAGAAATTACAAAACCAAAAAATTCAATCAAACCAACCTCAGCCTCCACCCAAAATCAAAAAATCCAAATCACACCCGACCCAACCAAATGTTGAGGATGACGCGAATGTGGTCTGCAACAAAACTGCGGTACCTAGTACTCATCAACCTCAACAAAATGCTGATGATGTTCAACTTTTTGTCGCTGGTGATATTAACTCAGTCCAGTCAACATCAAAGTCCAATTTGGAGGATAATAATTCGTCTGATTTGCTGTTGGATTTTGAGATGGACGATCAGTTTCTGTCAAATTTACTTAATGCAGATTTCTCTCGACTGAAGAATTTTGATTCTGCTGGATATGACCAGTTATCTATAGATTCTGATGGAAGTTTGTTGGCTTGGGATGATGCAACCAAGAATTTAGGGTTTCCTTCGGTTACCCGTGAAATTGAATTTGATTGGCTTCAAATACTCAAAAACTAGATCTATATGTGTATTTTAGAAAAATTTTGAGATAGATTCAGTTTACACGTCATCCATAAACTTATCTAATTATAATGCAGTGACATATATGTATATTTATTCACATCAATTAATGTAAATTAAGTAATTAAATATATGTTGCTGCATGATTGGATAAATTTACAAGTGACGTAGTAGTCAGACTGAATCTATTTACAAATTTTTTTTTTTTTGTATGTTAATATGCCATGGAGCTTGTCAAGAGAATGGCATTGTATCGCTGTGTGTTTTGTAATAAAACAAGACATTATGAAAATTAATTAGCAATAAATTAATGTGCTACATGTCCTATATACTTTCTTTTTTTTTTTTTTTTTTGTCATTAGATAGTAGATACAGTGGTGGAGGTGAAACTAAAATTCCAAATTTTATATTATTTTTTAAAAATTGTCTCCCATAAAGAATGGTATAGAAGTTAATGTTTATATTATAGACTTAGATTTCTAATTTATTGCCTCTCTTTGCTTAGAATTCTAACTATTTTCTCTTCTAATCTAAAGGGTCTAACTCAAAGGGAACATTAAATGGTAAAAAAATGTTGTCCAAGCAATAGGATGCATCTTTATTTTTTTTTATGTAAAAAATTATTAAAACCCAGTTGACATGTCTTTCAAATTTTTTGAATATTCTACATAATATTTTGTATCTATCTATGGCATAAAAATTAAATTGTCTAGTGATTTTTAAATGTTTAAAGATACCGGAGAGGATTGAGGATTTAATATTATAATATTTAGGATTGAGATCCTTTAAAATGAGTTAGAATTTGATAAATTATGTTTATGTAATATTTATCATTAATTATTAAAAAGATCAAGATTAAATATTCAATCCAGTTTGAGATTCAATCGTTCTATAAGAGGGTTACTGTCACATAGGCATATTTTCCTAAAGTTCAATAATTTTTAATCTTAAGTTTTATTAATGTAGTACTTAAATTACAAAACGAACATTTTTTAAGCCTAAATTAGATTAAATTTGCATGTCCGTAACCTCACTTCTGCTAAGAGGCTGCAACATCAGACCCTTTTATTATTATTATTATTATTCGCAAAATATTTTAATAATTTGATGTGACACATCTTACAAAGATAACATCAAAAGTCAAAGCCGCAAAAGGAAAAGCAAAGTAATCACGAGGAAAATTATGACAAATTTTAGTGACCGGTGTCATGATTGGCCGCTTTCAAGTTCAATGTGTTGCACGAGATCAACTTTATAAAACACATGGATTATCATACTATATACATTTATATAAGTGAAAATAAATAATTAATACCACCCTAATTAATTTTATTATCTATTAATTTAATTTATTAGTAAATAATTTTAATATTTTATATATAAAAAAATAAACCACTAATATTAAATTTTTTTTTTTCTATTCTTTTTATAAGAATCCTAATTAATAGTCAAATTATCTTTGTCAATTCATATCCAGCAAAGGAAACTCACCCCATTGCATTAAATCTATATCCTAAAAAATTAAGTTAGTGGAGGTTGCATCTTTAAGTGAATAATGATTGGCGTTAACTTATATATATATATATATCAAATATAATTATTTAAATTAAATATAATTTAATTATATGATAATTAAAATTAATTAAAATTAATTTGCTAGATAATATTATTATTATTTAATAATAATAAATCCAATTATTAAAAATTATATGTATTACACGTGGGTGATTGAGAATAGGGGGAATAAATAAAATGACCGTAAAATATTTAATACATTTATTTTATATATAACTCTTAATAATTGACAAATTAGTAATTTGATAAAATTTGAAATAAATATGCACTTTTATAATTTACTATGAATAAAATATTATAATAAGATGAAATAAATTAATAAAAATAAAAAATTTGTATAAAAAATCAAATAGTAATTAACGATTAGTCTAATATCTAATAATTATATGCAAGAAAGATAATGAAAAACTAGCTAGTTTTTTTATAAAAAAAATATACAAAATGGCACAAATATTTTATTAATTCATTTAACTATGTCAGAATAATTATATAAAAATTACAGCCTTTGTTTCTTATTTAATAGAGATGCAAGTTAAATATTTTTTAATTATTTTTTTTCCAATTTTGTTTAGAAGCAAATTGGCAATAGTCTCTGCCACTACTCAATAGTCACTAGTTTTTTCACTTTTTCATTAGAAGTACACTTTTGTGTAATTTACCTTTTCAGTTTCGTTTAAACAAAAATTCATTTATTTTTTTCTAATTTTTATTTATTTTTCTATTGAAACTCCTTTATTAATTTTGTTCCCTAATTTATTTCAATTGGACTTCTTTCTTCTTCTTCTTTTCAATTTCGTTTTTATTTTGGTTAAAATAAATCGTTTTATTTTGTTTAAAATAAATCCATTTCTTCTATAAAATTAAATTAATTTTATTTTGTTTGAAAATTCTTATTTAATATCTTCAATTAAATTCATTTCCTCTTTTAACTTCTTTTCAATTAAATCCCTTCTCTTTTTCTTAATTTTAGTCTTTAATTTCCTTTAAATTAAATTCCACCATTGAACTTAATTAAACAAGTTAAAGCATACAGAATTTTCTAGCAAAGGCCAGTAAACCTTTTTATTCTTCAAAGGAAAATATAATTAGTAATTGATATTTGGACGTGCTTTTGTCCAAATTAATAGGTTTTTTACTAATTTGAACCAAATTATGCGGCTTAGGGTTTATAACTTATATATAATTTCTGATGATTTTTTTTTTTTGTCAGTTAGTCCTAAAAGAGACTATGGGTCACTTTCTTATGGCTTAGTTAACAACACAAATTGAATATGGAAATAGCTCATAGGTTTGAATTCTATTAAATGTATTTTTTAGAAAAAATAAAGAATTTTAATTGTGATTAAACTTTCAACACGATAAAATAGATAAAAATACATGTAATTAAAAAAAAAAACTGACTAAGGGTTAGCTATGGCAATATTGGAGTAAATTTTACATATAGTAATTATATTTATAATTTGTGCCAAAAAAAAAATTTTTCTTATAAAAATTACTAAACTTTTTTTTTCATAAAAATTACTTACGACAATTTTTTTACCTGATTGTTGATGACGTGACACCATAATGCTGAAATGTAATGCCACATCATCATCCACATAAATGTTACGTTAACAAATTCAAAGATTTGTAGTGCTACGTCAGCAATCTGGTGAAAGAATTACCGAAAATAATTTTTATAAAAAAAGTAAAATTTATTTATTTTTATAAAAAAATTATTTATTACGTAAATTACCAAAAATATAATAAAGTTAGGTGAAATTAATCCCAAAATTGGCATAAGCTCCTTTATTATAACTCATAGGCACGCTCTTTTCCCTTGTCTTATCAATTAATATTGATTTACATTTTTTAGAGTTAATCACTTTAGACTAATACTTATCTCTCTTTGATTCTAATAAACCATTGAATTGGAGATGATTAACCTCTGCCTCTGTTTGAAGCATAAATCCATCTCACCGACAATTTTGTGATTTGACAGCCCTCTTGAAAAAATTAAACAAGAAAAATAATTAATTGTTTAAGTAGTTTAAGTTCAATTTCCTCAAATTAAATTCCACAGTTTTTTTTTTTCCAAGTTTCTTCTTTAATTTATCTGTATTAAATCTCTTCCCTTTTATTTTTTTTTATTTTTTTCTTTAATTTTTGTATATATATACATAATTTAGTCGAAAATATATAAAAAGATAGACCTCTATATAGAAAATTAATATATTTAAGTTTTCTTATTTAGACACCAAAAAGTATTTATTCTATTTTATTTTTAAATGATTTATTTTCTATTATTTTATGATGATTTTTCTTTCTATTAATTTATTCCTGATAACTTGCTTCAAAATAAATAATGATTTTCTAGTCATAAAAAATAAATATTCAAGAGTATATCCGTTCAGAAAAGTTTTCCCTAAATAAATATATGTTTAAGAAACAACTTTCTGCACCATTTTTCCAAAGTTATGAATTGTATAAAAATAATGAGAAGAAGACCCTTTTTTTTAAAAAAAAAAAGCATTTAGTCAACGTCGACAATGGAACTTAACATATACTTAATTCCATTGCTATCAAGATTTTAAAATATATATAATTTCATTTTCACAGAGATTTGTAATTACATGCAACAGTTAGGGTTAAGCCGTAAATAGAAATTTCTATTTCGATCCAAGAGGGGAGAAATTAACTAGAAAATAGGTTAATTTTGTACGCTGTGATAAATTAATTTGGTCCAATTCAAAATAATATCAATGATTGTTTATTTTGAATAAATGCTGTTTTAACGTACAGAAATATCAATACCTTTGGATCCCAACCAAAAGGACTACCTGATAAAATAATAACGTATGCAATCCATCATTTTGCATATCTATTTGCTATTTAACTGTACTGTTGCATGTGATGTCGGTGTTAGATATATTTATACGATTGTGGACTCATTAATTGAATTATGGTTATGAGCTCGTTTACAAACTAAATGAACTTAAAAATTTAATCAATTATTTATTTAAGTAAAACTTCATTAATTAATAAAAATTTTACCAAAAAAAAAAAAAAAAAAGAATAGATAAACATTTACAAAATAGAATCTCTCAAATTTTTTTTCAAAAATATCACATACACAAAGTATTTTTCAAAATAACAGAGAATCAATATTTATTCAAGGTTTACCTGATATTTACTGCAAAATTTATGAAAATTAAAGTTACAAAAATTTTATCAAAGATTTACTTATGGTTTGTTCGAGTTATACCCAGAATTTACCCAATTTTCATTAATTTTCTTGTAAATATTGGATATAATTTGAGTAAACCTTAAGTAAATATTTGATAAATTTACTGTAAAATTTATGAAAATTGAAATTATAAAAGTTTTATCAAATATTTACTTAAGGTTTGTTCAAGTTATACCCAGAATTTACCCAATATTTCAAATTACAAAAAATTTATACAATATTTACTAAAGTTTATCAAAGAATTATAAAAAATTAGCCTAAGTTTTACCCAAAGTTCACCAAAAGTTTACTGCAAAATTAATAAAAATTGAATTTACAAAAAATTTATCAAAAATTTACTCAACATTTACTTAAGTTATATCCAATGTTTATGAAAAAATTAATAAAAGTTGAAGTTACACAAGATTTATCAAATATTTACTTAAGGTTTACTCAAGTTATATCCAATATTTACAAGAAAACTAATGAAAGTTGAAGTTACATAAGATTTCCTCAAGATTTACTAAAATTTACTCAATATTTACCAAAATTTATCCAATAATTACTCAAGGTTCACTCAAAATTTACTCAAAATTTATCCAACATTTACCAAGAATTTAATGAAAATTAAAATTATAAAAGGTTTATCCAAAACTTATCCCAAGTTTTACCTGATGTTTACTTAAAATTTACCATAAATTTAATGAAAGTTGAAATTATATAAGATTTACCCCAAAATTTACTTAATATTTATCCAAAATTTATCTAAAATTTACCCAAAAATTAACCTAAGGTTTACTAAAAGTTTACCATAAATTTACTACAAAATTAATAAAAATTAAATTTATAAAAAGTTTAACAAAGATTTACTGAATATTTACTTAAGTTATATCAAACGTTTACAAGAAAATTAATAAAAGTTAAAGTTACACAAAATTTATAAAAGATTTACTTAAAGTTTACTCAAGTTATACACAATGTTTACAAGAAAATTAATAAAAGTTGAAGTTAAATGAGATTTACTTAAGATTTAACAAAGTTTACTTGAAGTTACAAGGTTTATTAAAGATTTACTTAAGGTTTACTCAAATTATACCCAATGTTTACAGGAAAATCAATAAAAGTTGAAGTTATATAATATTTACCAATGTTTACTTAAGATTTATCCAAAAATTACTCAAGATTTACTAAAATTTATCCAAAAATTACCCAATGTTTATCCAATATTTACAAAAAAAATAATGAAAATTAAAGTTATAAAAGGTTCATTCAAGACTTATTCTAAGGTTTACCCGATGTTTACTTAAAATTTACCACAAAAATTACCCAAATTTTGATATTTTGGTAGTGGTAGTCGTTCCGAGCGGATTGATATTTTCTTTTGTATTTTGTTATTATGGTATTAGTGATGTAAATAGAAAAAAAAATTATTTAAATACTCATATTCAGGGGAGTGTAAGTAGATAGTAAATTTGGAATTATATAGTATATATTCTTGTTTTATATCTTCTTTTATTCGAAAATACGTTATAGTATTTTATATAATAATATAAATATTTTGGTATCAGTTTGATAAACTGTAACACTACTTGTTCGTCTGATATATAACGGTGTATATGAAAGGATAACGGAGCAAAACCACTCATTGAAAAAAACTTTGAAAACGACTCTACCTGTAAATTTATCTTTTCTCAATCATATTTCCTTGGGTCGGGTAAACAGAGGCCTTTTCTTGAGCCCAATGGACTCCGAACTCCGTTAAAGTTAGAACCGGCTGAAGTCAGCGATTCCTTTCTATCTGGTCGAACTTCACCGGCAACTGGTAGAATCCCTATAACTAATATCTAGAAATAGCAAAATCCCTAAAACGACATCTGAAATTTCAGCGGAAGTATAACGATGGCAACTGAGTCGCCAAGTTCCGTCCGAAAAGGTTAGTTAATTGAATCTTATGAAAAGAATCATCAGTGATTTTGATTCAATTATCCATATAAATTAATATTGCTTTAGCCATTTTCGATCTCGAGTTCTGCTTGAAGCCATCTTTGTTTAGTCTTGGGTTTTTTATTTGATGCAGTGATTGTTCAATTAAAAGCTACTGCCGATGCTCCTATACTCAAGCAAAACAAGTTCAAGGTGTGTTATTTCTTCATTGTCTGCACAAATCTATATGTACATATATGTGTGTATGCAGTAAAATTGTGGGTGGGTTTGGTTTCTGCGTGTGTTTATGTAAGTGGATTTGTGAAATAAGGTTAAATTCCGACGACTACTTAAATCTTAATCTAGATAGATATACATACAATTGATTGCTATTCCTAATTTCTATCTTTTGAAGACATTACAGTTTAATTCCTGTGTGTTTAAGTTATATGCTTATCCTGTGGAAAATTGCATACCATTCAGCTTGAATTGCTGTAAATGTTGTGCATTTATGCTGCAGTCTGAAATCTGAAGCTTATAAGTAATTTGCTTGGCAAATTACCTTGTCGATTTGGCAATCACGTTGATCATATGCTTTTTGCTCGTTCTTAAGAACATTTGACTTTTAGATGTATTGACTGATAGAAAAATAATCATGAAGGACTTTTGTGCTTTGTGCATTTTAGAGTGGCAATGATCGAAGTCTTTTTTCTCACTCAGTAAATAACAGATGGTTTTACTTTTCCTCAAACTGGATTTTGTGACGTGAAACTCTCTTCCATTCCTAATTGCCCTTCAATGTGCAGATACCTGGAACAGATAAATTTGCTAAGGTGATTGACTTTTTGCGGAGACAACTCCATAGAGAGACAGTGGTAGCTTACCTTTGATGCTAGTCTTTTTGTTCCCTAAATTTTGTACAATTATGGGCTTCAGTTCAGAGTATTGATATTTTGTTTTCTTCATCTCTTGTTTAGTTTGTGTACATCAATAGTGCATTCTCACCGAACCCTGATGAATTGGTTATTGATCTATTTAATGTAAGTATTTTTTTTTCTATCTAACTGTAAATTTGTGCTGTTTTATTTGTTTGTTCCCTTTGATTTCATATTTCCCCTCTCGTTGTAAGCCTGTAGCTGTGTAGATATATCTGCTGTATAGGAAAACATTATTATTACTTTTTTGTGTAGTCAAAGAAAAGTATCTAGTCATGTATTAAATATTTTCTCATCTCCTTCTTATGTGCTTGATTAATGCACCCCCAATGCATTAGAAGAGCATTCATTAATAGCATTCTGTTCACGTTAAATATGGATACCAAGTAATTGTATTAATATATATATATATATATATATATATATATATCTATTTGGTGACCATTTCATTTTCTTTGATTTAGAGAATACTGTTTTATGATATACATTCTCTTTTAAGCATGAGAAACTGAGATCTTTGGGTAGAAATATTGGATGACAGCTTCCCACTGGGTTGAGATGGAGAGGGAGAGAGGGAGGCAGGTGGCGTGGCTGATGGGGAAAGGGGTGTGTTGGTTGTTTCACTCATTGGAATGCTCTCGACTTCAGTCAATTTTGAGATTGCATTTTATCTTTCCCTGTTGTATAACCATTTCAACTTTAACCATGCAGAATTTTGGTGTAGATGGTAAACTGCTGGTCAATTATGCTTGTTCCATGGCATGGGGCTAATTACCAGGCCTGGATATACTGCTATTGCACTGTTAATACCGTAAGAACCTTTGGCCATTTTATGGATTATCACTATTCCAACTATCTCTCCTTTAATTATGAGTATAACAGGAATTTGTTGCGGTGATCAATGATCACCTCTCTTCCCCTTTTTTCTGTCCATCATCACTAATTTCCCTTGTGGTGCTTGTGTAGATTACCTCATACATGGGTACACGATTTGTGGATAGAATGAAGATTTTCACATAGTTGGATATGAGAGGAGAAAATTGGCATGCAATTTACCCTGATTTCTTCTTCTTATTATTTTTTCTCTTTCACTCTCCCTCTGTCTCTTTTTTGTCAATTATGTTGGCTATTCATTTCATTTGGCATACATTTAAGACTTGTGAATAATGTACTCACGGAATTTTACTTCAACATCATCATGATTTGAGCAGACAAGATGTCTTCTTCACACTGTTCAAGTAGAAATCGTTTGACATCATTTGATGTGAGGATGTACTGATTAACATGTATTTCTTATCTTTGCTTGGGCAACGAATATCTTTTGGATTGTTTGATCTAAAGTTCTACCTATAAATCGATGAATGATGACTATATGGTGATTGACTAGCAAGGGTCCTTTTCCATATATTTTGAGCACATTATATGATGAATTTGTGATGCAACTATTATTCGATTCCTGAATGATTGGATTCTTCTTTTGTGCAAGGTTGATCTCACTCACCCACATCTAGGAAAATGCAGTTCTAACGATTAAAAATAATTAAGCCTGTGGGCTCCATTAGATGCTTTCACATTAGAACAGTCTCATTTTTCTGTCCATTAGCATGTAGTTTGCACAATATGACATAGCCCCAAAATGAAAAATATGGAAGAAAACAAAATTTACTTGATCAAATTTGGAGATTTAAGTTAGTATATGTCTAGTATTGTAGATTTAGACAAATGGGTATTAAGGAATAGAAGTTTGGGTATCAAGATTTCAATTAGAGAATTCTGAGTACTTGTTCTTACCGGCAAATGAATTTGGATCCAAATGCATGTAATACGACCTGTCCTCCATTATTATATTATGTGTCTGGCTGGCTGGTCCCCTCACTGTGGTCAGGTTTTGTCTTGATGAAACCGATAATTAGCTAATCTTTTTCATGTCTTCTTTTGATGGTTAAAGCCTCCTTTTTATGGTGTACATATGATATCACAGTGACCACAGTGCTCTGAAAAGGAAAAGAATTTATTAAAAGATAATCCCTGTAAGAAACCCTAAAAAAAAAACACAGAAAACATGACATGCGCTCAATTAAATATTGCAGACTTTAGTAGGTTAAATTTCGTTTGCATGGATGAGAATAATAACTCGAAAATGATCGTCAACTTATTAAAATGAAAGTTCATTACATGGGATATAATTAATTTGTTGAATTTTATGAGAGGCCAATAATAATTGGAAAACTACTATCTAAATTGCATCTATAAATTCAATTGTGAATTGATTTTTTGCTAGTAAGACAAAGCAGATTTCAATTGGCAGTCCTCAATTTGCTACTTAAAATTAAAAACTCTTTATGGTCTTTAAATAGTGGCTTAGATTCATTGATTCTAAACTATATATTGTATATTTTCTTCTTACTATCCAACTTCTCAAAGGAAGTCCAAGACATGAAAGAGAAATCTGTATATCAAAACCAAATTAATTTGCTATATCTTCAAAATTTTACATCAAAAAGTTTCTCTCCTTAACATTCCTGGCCGCATCACGAAAAAGCATGTCAAAAGTTGTTCAAAATTCTTGGCTATTTCTTGAAAAATCTCAATTTTTTTGCTCAATTTGAAGGGTTAATTTCACGGATAGTTACCGAATTTTATCTAATTTATTCCAAAGTAATTTTTAAATATTTTGTACTACAAAAATCAATAAAATTTTTTTTTTCCCACAAACATCATTGTGGCATTTTTAATTTTAATTAAATTAAATTATTTACTCTTTATATTTAATTTTTTAATTAAATTATTAAATATAAATAGAAATTAAATAAATTAAATAATTTTTATTTTATTTTAAATAAATATTCAATTCAAATTAATTATTTTGTTAATTAAATAATAAAAAATAAATATTATTAACATAAAAAATATTTTAATAAAAATATTATGAATAAAAAATAAAAAATATTTAAAATATTTTATTTTATTATTTATCAAATTAATTATTAAATATGAATAGTAAATAAATAAATAAAAATAAAAAATGCTAGAATAATTTTTATAGATAAAAATCTGTTTTAGTACAATATTTAAAAATTATTTTAAAGGAAGTTGGTGACTTGAAATTAATGCTGAATTTGAATACCGAATTAGAATCAATATGTTGGCCTTATGCATTCACTCCGCAAAGAAGGATTTGATTTGTTTTCTCCCATCCCACATATCCCATGTGGACAAAAATATGAACACATTTTCCAAGAGAGAACCAATCTTGCATCGGTAAAGCTCCACACTCAAACAATTATCCTTGTCTTGTCAAATGAACATTGTGTTTTGAAAAATGCTCTCCTTTTTTGTTTTTGTTTTTGTTTTTAATTTCAAATTAATTATCATTCATGTTTTTGCCATCTTTACACCACCCTTTCCATCATTAAAGAATCTACGCAACCTTTTAGAATGCCTTTCTTTGCAGATCCTGTACTACTGTCCTATTGCTCTAATTTTATTGCATACTATAATGATATTCTTGCCTTCCCTCCGATATTTTACGAGCCATATTTTATTATTTTTGATGATTGTCGATTCTTCTATTCATTATTTTTATTTTATTTTATCAAAACATATAATTATCTTATATAATTCTTATAATATTCAACAATATTTAATAATTATGGTATAGCACAATTGTGGTACGACCCTAATCATAATGTAAATGCAAGCGTTGTGCAAAGAGAATAATTTATTATTTATTATGAATTTATTTTATTTGAACATATATAACTATCTACATAATTTTACAATATTCTACAATCATATAATCAGTGAAAGATATTTTTTTTAACAAAAAAAAAAAAATAGAGATTTCTATATATTATAATCTTCAAACTTTTTAGTAGCTTAAAAAAATATTTGTCAAGAGATGTATTATATTTATTCATTTTCATCTCATGTTTTTTTATGCAATAAAAGAATGAACTGAATGACCAATATTGTATTGGTTTAACTTAGATTCAATTACTAGATACACGTAAATATCATTATCTTTCACTTTAATATTATAATAAAAAAAATCTTCATAAGAGCTCATTTCAGTGTTCAATTGATGTTGAATTTTTTACCAATTTGTAATAACCTAATCATTCAAAAAAATATTTATTTGAATTTTATGAATTTATATAATTAAATTTATCATTTAAAAATATATTTAATTAACTCTTTTAGAATAAGTTATCAATTTTAAATTAATTTAATTTATTAACTTATATTGACTATTATTATTATTTAAATGCTAACTGTTTTTATACAAATAAAGACTAACTGAAATTATATTTAATTGATTAAATAACTTAATATTATTGAGATGCTAATGGAAACAAATCAGTTTAAAATTATAATTAATCAAGTTCACTGTAAAAATTTAATAATTTGATAGTTAAAGAAGTCAAATAAAAAAATCAATAAAATTCATTATATATATAATTTGATTTAAATTATTATATATAAAAATTAAAGGATGTGGTTGTGCCACTTTCTATCAAAATTCCAAATCATTTATTCAATAAAAGAAAAAAAAATTTAAAATAAAAAATTGGGCAAATTTCAGCATTCAAAAATTTAAAATCCTATCTATTAGCTTGAAGCAGATGATGTTATTGGAGAAGGAACATAAATATGAAAAAAATGGATACCTATTATACCCAAAAAAAAAAAAAAAAAAAATTTCTTGACCAAATAAAGATAAATTCTGAAAAACAAGGTTTGACAAATATATGGGAAATGGAGTGCAGATTTGGCTGTTTATTTGGATTATTTATCGCTATTCAACAATGCGGTGTCGTTTTGAAGGCAATTTTAAAGGCATTCAAGAGTAAAAAGGAACTGAAAGGCATTGAAGGGCAAAAAAAAGACTAACACTGTTAGCGTCTTGCCTTTCATTTGATTTATGGATTTGCTGGGTTGGTAACTAACGATTAATGCAAAGAAAGAAGCTAGCCAAAGAAAACCCAGTTCAGAAAACGATTGAAATCGATCAAGAAGGCCTTGTAATACGATTTCTGCTCTTGAACAAACTGAACAAAAACATGAACTCAGCTAAACTAAACAGAAGTTACACATGTTGATGAACTTGTTTCAGACCATGATATGTAACAATATATCGTTGTCCTTCGGCAAAAAACAAAGTTTACAACTTCTATGACATGCCAGTGTAACTCTCATCTATTTCAAGGAAATGACTCATCCATTCCAAGTTTAAAGGATCTTCATTGGAGAAATCAAAGAAATCATCTACATTAAAACTACTGCTGCTATCTTCATCTCCACTATTCTTATTATTAGATGCCCTCTCCTCCTCTATACCCACTTTCTCTGCTGTCTTTTTTTCATCATCTTCTCTGGTTGAAATTCCACTCTGTTTTTCTTTTTGGTTTATTTTCTTGCACAAATGAGAATTCCAGTAGTTCTTTATCTCATTATCCGTTCGACCTGGTAATCTTCCAGCAATTAAGGACCATCTACAAGCAGAAAAAGATCAAATTATTCAAAATACACAAATCGTTACTGACAATATTCAACTAACTATACAAGAAAAATCAAGAATTTGGTATTGAATATGTATAAAAGAACCCAATTCTCTTTAATTACCTGTTTCCCAGTAGTTTATGAAGCCTAAGAATCAAATCCTCTTCTTGGTCTGATATATTTCCTCTCTTGATATTTGGTCTTAAATAATTCAACCACCTTAGCCTGCAACTCTTACCACACCTATTAAGACCTGCAGTGCCAATCAAACACCTTTTCAGATCAAAACTTAGGCACTTAAATATCGAAATACCATTATTATCATAGTTATTGCTTGATTTTACATGAACACAAATTATGTTACCTGCTTTGGCTGCAATTATCTTCCATCTTTTTGCACCATGGATAGCAATAACCTCAGCCAATTTTCTATCTTCTTCAGGTGTCCATGCTCCCCTATTGATGATTGCCTCTTTCCTTTCGGGAATGTTAGTAATCTTGGCTTCCTTAGGCTTAGTTTCTATTTTTACTGAATCATGTCTCACAGAAGCCATTATTAGCGAGCTTTTCTTCTCTTGTGTCTGTATGTGGGTGAAAGAGAGAGAGTGAGAGAGAGAGAGAGTGTCCTTATCAAAAGATCACTGTGATATCTACCCTTCTTAGTGGAAGAGCACAAGAGCTCAACTACCATTTATATAGACATTTTTATATGTCATTTTAAGGATTTTTACTTTTTAAAATACATGTAGTGTAATAATATATAAATTTATATTATTTTTTAAAATTTATTTTCACATTATATAAATTTAAATTTCTGAATTTTTACCCAATTATATTTAGCTAATTGCTCCTAATTTAAGGAGCTATGTGGAGGAAAATAATCAATGAGAGATGTACAGTAAAACATTAAAAGAAATTGATCATCATGGGTTTGATGATTAAGCAATGAGTAGTGCTGTAAAGTTAGCCTATATGCCTTTAGCTATATAATTGCTTACTGCATTTACAACTAATACTACTATTGGAATTACTAATATACTGTGAAAAGGCTGCTAAAGAAAAATTAAAACTGGATTTTTATAAACCTGAGTGCGCATATACCTGCTTTCTTATAAAATAATGAAAAGTCGAAGGTGACAAGAACTTGGGCCTAAGAAGGTCTGCAGATCAGACGGCTGGAAATTAATTGATGAGATTAATTCTTTGTCCCCTTGTGGCTGCGGATTCATTTTCATATCTTTCTACTATATATAATAGTAGCTTTCTTTTGCATGTGATAAGAAACAGGAATATAATATTCAAGCCATGCAGTTATGTTACAGAAAGGTTTAATAACAAAATGATAACAGAAGGTATATATATATATATATATATATATATAATTTAAAATTCATTTTTAATTTTTTCCTTTGTTCTTGGGAACAAATTAAGTAAAAAACCTTGGGATTATATTATGCTTGCTCAAATATATCATGTGATCTTTATTATAAATCTGAAAAAATAAAGGGGACACATTAGGTTTAAAGTTTGTTTTAATTAATGATTAGGTAGAAAATCCACCAATTTTTTCACCAAGAAATTAAAATGAATACTGACAAATTGCCAGATATATATATATATATATACAAAATTCAAAACGGTATATATGCGATCAGAGGAATATAATTTGGAATTGCATGGCATGATAGAATTTTTTGAAATGAAGCAAGGGCATTGCCGATCTCAATAAATACATACCTACTACCTGTCCTGATCGCTCCAACTGTTCGATTGGCTTACCAATTAGTACTGTTCAGTAGAATCAATGGTGTGTAATGTATAAGGTGAGAGAGCATGGTGAATTTTAGTTGGTACGTACAATCCTAATTAACTGTGACACTGAATGAAAGAAAGATCACATGTACATTCTGAAATAACAATTATTAAATTAGTTATTAATTTAGCATAAAATTGACAAAATTTTATGAAACATGAGTGTGCATAAGGCCAAATAGAAAGGCTTTAATTTATATTAATGATTATTAAATATGTGATTAATCAAACAGTGGGGTGTGGGGACTTCTTCAAAGATTTTTGCTTTCTCTTTTCTATTAGAATTGGAATTGTGAATTTTATATTACTTCAAAATAATTCAAATCAATTTAAAGTTAATTAGTTGTGCCATAATTATAAAATCTCATTACACCCATTAAATTCTCGATATGAGAAACACCAATGAAGTTATCCAAATCACCTAAGTATTCACTTAATATAGATCGCTTCGATTGGTCATAAATTATGTAATCTCCCATATAGTTTTTATTACAAAAATAATTAAATAATGAGCTAATGGGTGATCACATATGATATATACCTACTACAATAGAATACACTTTCTTGTTTCTTTTGTGGGGCTTTTATATAAATAACTATTATAATATTGGAGAAATTTTTAGATAGATTTAATCTAACATATTATATATAAATTAATCCAATTATTAAATGATATATATATATATATATTGCATTTATTTTAACTAATAAAAATAAAATAATTAAATATATATTAATATGTTATTAAATTAATATATAAATAATATAGTAAATTAAGTATATCTAATAATATTTTTGCGTGTTTCACGTTAAGCATGACCCTCTCAATAAATTATCTATAGATTACGATGCCCGTAGAACTGTAGACAAACTTTTATTATTATTATTATTATTATTATTATTATTATTATTATTATTATATAAAGGTGATCAAAGCCTATAAAGCAGTAGACAAACATCAAGATTAACAATTGCATTAATCAAAGTTGATATGACACGATCCAAGCATGTGAAGTTAGAAATATTAAAACATGTTTGCCTTTTTTTTTTTTTGTGTGTGTGTGGGTGGGGGGGAGGAAATAAGTGATAGAATGCCTCAATGAAAAGTTCTGTTCCATTTTAGTGTAAAAAAATTTAATATTAAAAGTTAATTATTGTGAGTATGAAACAACTTTATAATTTGGGAATAAGAGCTTTATTTTTTTAATAGTTTTATTCAATATGAATTAGAAAACTAAATAGTTGAAAAAAAAGGTTACTTCAAATGTTGGATTTTTTTTTTAATTCTAAATGTAAATTTGACTGCAAATACTTGTCATTGATTCGATTTTATAATGAAGATATAAATCAAAATTAAGTAATTTTTTTTTTAAAGAAACGTAGTTATTGCATAAGATTAGTATACATATAAAATTTAGTCCTAGCTAGCTAGTTAATTATATAGTGATATTAAAGAAAATGCAAGGTTAATTATGGGCAAATAAATTAAAAATCGAAGGCATGTAACTCATAAACCCTAAGTTTAGACCTGGATAATAGGATGGAAGTTCATTAGTTTTAGAGATATAGCAGTAGGATAAAAGAATCCATACGAGCTAGCAAGGAATAAATTGCATAGGGTAATTAGGACAAAATTTAGAGCTATAAAGAAATACATAAGCATAAGCATTGATTCCTTGCTGCAGGCTTTCAATGGCGTCTATTAGCCCTATTTAGGCAAAATGTTACCTTCTACAGCCCGACTTTTGTATTCAACTTGTAACCTTTTTTTTTTTTTTTTAATAGAAATAAAAATGAGAGGGGTAGATGAACTAATTGACAAAAAGTACCATACACATCATTCGAATGTTGTATTTTTATGTGAGATTCTAAATACGTGATGATTGGCCTGTTCCTTCAATATTGAATTTTTATGTATAGAACTTTATGCTCTCCGCTTGCTTCATAGAGGAAATTATTCCATGAAATACAACATGCATGCATGTTGTTTAACCTCATACATATAAGAGCATATCCTTTGATGTTGAGACACAAACAATTACATGATGTTGACATTTTGGCTTTTATAATTTGTTTTCTCCAATACCCCAATTGTTAGATTTATTTTCCACCCATTATATTTAGAAGACAATGTTTGTATAATAATAATAATAATAATAATAATAATTATTATTATTATTATTATTATTTTTGGCTGGATTTGAAAATCAATCTGAATTTATTTTTTAAAAAAATCTAATTCTAATTTGAGAGAAATTCGAAATAATTTCGATAGAAAGTTTTAAAATTGAGTTACAGTGTTACAAACTGAAAGCAAAAGATGTTGGAATTGGGCTGAAATTAGATTGGAAAAAAAATTAGAGGAAAGTATACGGAATGACCCATTTATTATATGAAAAACTTTATTACATCCCTTTTTTTTATTTGCACTTCTATACTTCCACTTTATAGAAAATAACACTTTTAGGCCATTCAATCTTCAACTTTGAATGACAATTCTTCTACCTTAGATCTATCTAAAATCATTTTCACAGCCTGCATTTTAGGGAGTTGAATATACTATCCTTTTTCATATCCACGATTCATATTTAAGGGAAAAAAAAAAACTTTCCTCTTTTATTATTTTCTTATTATCCTCATCATCTTTCTTTTTCGTTTTTTTTTTCTTTACTTCTCTAATTTTGATAATAATTCGTGTTGTTTGAACAATGACATATATAATGGTTTTGGCGAAAGACAATTTATTATACACAAGTTTCATATTGTGAATTACTTATCAGGTGGTGATTCAAATTCGGAAACAATTGTTTTTGAGACTAGTGCTATTGCCTGTTATAAATTATAATAAAAAAGATGTTCATATTGGAAATATAAGGGTATGTTATGGTTTTAGTTGTTTTCTCACACTCAAAAATTATTACTCATATATATAACATATATTATTATTTTTTGTCATAATTGTTTCGTATACCTCAAATTTATTGAATATATACTATTAATGTATAAGTAATTGGATCTTTTTATATAACATGAAACTTAAATTAATGTTTTAAGAAGATAATTGCTCATATGTTGCATTTAATAAATAATAATATATTATATCTACCTTATATATACTAATTGTACTTTCAATAATTACGAATATATTTTACATATATTTTTATTTTTTATTATAATTGTTTCGTATATTTAATAAATATATACATCATATATACTTCATTTATACTAAATATACTTTGAATTTTGAATAAAATAGATATGCAAAAAATATATTATAGATACAAATTGAATACACTGTGTCCCAAAACTTGAGTTGAGAACAAATTTAGTAACTAAATGTATAATAAAAAATAGATGATAAATATACAATACATGTATATTTTATATATTTGTATATATTTTATAATAAATCTAAATATCTGAATTCTAAAATTTTATATTTTATAATAAAACACACACACACACACTCATATATATATATATATATATCTTTCACCGTACTTTGGCCAAAATTTAAGGAATTTATATAAAAAAAGTGGACCCACTTACTAATTTACTAAACATTATATAATTACTATAGCCATCCTTTATAAATTAACTTTAAACCTATAAGAGAAGATACTTCAGGAACATTATTGGAGGCACAGAGATAAAAAGAGTTTGAATTTCAAATGAATTTCCATTGGACATTAACTGTCAAATAGAAGTTTGCTGAAATGAGATTTATAATTTTGAACAAATAAGATTTGCTCATAAATAATATATAAAGTGTATTATAAGAAACATATTTTGTAAATATATGTCTAGTAGTTTCTCATTTGCAATGAAAAAATGATATTGGACTTATAGAAAGCGAACTAGCAGTATCCATTCCCCAAAAAATTAGAAAAAATTACAGCCCAACTCAGTTGAACTGTACTCAAGTCCAATAATATGCGGCCTTTATATAAAATAACCACTACGTCTGATGAAAAAAGCTTAAAAATTGGAAAATAAATTTAAAATAAAACAGCTTATTCTTAAAAATAAATTAATTTAATCATTTAAATCGATATATATATATATATATAACTGTAGTTATGAAACATATAAATTAGTTTTAATAATTAAAAAATTATTATGTTGTCATTGACAATAATTAATTCGTTACAATATTTTAAAGTTTTAAGTTAAATTTGAATTTTGTATAAACCAAATAGTATAGATATAGTTTTACTAATTAAAAAGAAAAAAAAGGAAGTAAATGAACTAATTTACAGTCACACCCCCAATTAGTAAAAATGATATATCCATTTCAAAAAGCTTGGCCTTCTGAAATAGTGAAATTACCAGAGCCAGAAACTCAATATGCAGTTTCCAGTGTTCATCAGAGGTTGCGAGTGGTGTTTTAACTATACTGATCAAGAACACGTTTCACATGGTGGAGATGGATGAGAAATACAAACCTACTGCAATTACAATAACAAAGAAAGAGTCGTATTCAGCTACAAAATATTCAATTAACTATGTACTTGTACAGCATTAATACTATCATGTGAAACAAAAATAGTACATTGCTTCTCTTATTTGAGTCTTATAGCTCCCCTAAACAATAGGTGTCCTAAGTCTATATGTCAATGGATGAAAATTAATCTTATTTAGTATCAAGTAGAGAATTTTAAGATAACTGCATACTCATAATTCGAATTCAAAACTTCTAATGAAATTAGAAGAGTTTCTTTCTTAAGCTTTTCATTTGTTATTAAATATGCGAATTGGATTGCCCATTGCCTTGCAAAAGGGTTCTGATTCATTCATCATCAGAATTTTCGTTGTTGGATGGATCTATTCTCCAATCAAAATACCAATTTGAGTTTTGTGGGCTAACTCTAGATCATTTTGAATACAAATTTGATGGCCCAATAGAACCTGTTTCACTATGATTTCATACCCAACCAAAAGTCCACATGGGCCACCTGATCTCTCTCTGTTTTGACAGATCACAGACAAACAATGAAACCATCTCCTCTTTTTCTATCTATGTACTTAAACAGCTAACACACCCTTCTTTAGATTCTCTTTCTAGGCAATTTATTGCCCTAATTAGCCTGTTGCCAACCGTTGAAGCTCTCTCTCTCTCCATCTCTTCTGTCATTCATTCTCTCTTTGCATTTTCTGAGGAAAAAAAAAAAGAACGGAACTTTTTGATTGCCCGGTTGTCCCCTTCTCTTCTCAAAATCAATAATGGAAATTGTAGATCCTCGACATTTTTGAATGATGAATCAAGGAATTTCAAGTTCTCTGAGTCTTGACCCTTTTGACTCATTTTCCTGTAAAGTCACAAGGAAACAATAAAGTCATTCTCTTTTCTATTCTTGAGAAGAATTTTCTTATGCCAAATATCCTAACGCTAACCCATTTCTTTGATTTGTTTCAAGAACCAGATATAAAAAAAGGATCAAACTCTGATTCTCTGGCTCCGAATCTTCAAGAATCCAA
Organism: Balakata baccata; assembly: GCA_949630135.1. Lineage (NCBI taxonomy): Eukaryota > Viridiplantae > Streptophyta > Magnoliopsida > Malpighiales > Euphorbiaceae > Balakata > Balakata baccata. The sequence continues at coordinate 59,871 of CATIWF010028617.1, forward strand.
ATTCTTGAATTTGTAGATACGGAATTGGAATTCAAGAATTTGGGTTCAAACCCAGATGCCAAAATCAGTTGATTCTCCTGATCAAACTTTATATTTCCCTTGAATCTTTATTTGTTCATGGAAACACGGTTGTCAACCTTGATCTTTGTGATTTTAGGGCTTCTATGCAACTTTCTTGCTCGTCTTGTTGAGTCTCAATCGCCAAATGTCCAGGCTGCAACTGCAGATGTGATCCTACTACCGCCAGCTCCGCCTCCACCACCACCTCCTCCACCACCACCTCCACCTCCACCTCCATCTCCTTCTCCTTCTCCACCTCCACCTCCACCTCCACCTCCTCCCCCACCTCCTCCGTCACCTCCACAATCACCGACTTCCCCACAGCCACCGCCTCCAGCAGAATCAAAAACACCGCCAGCACCTTTGCCAATGCCGCCACCACAATCACCACGTGCTTCTCCATCATCACCTCCTACAAGAAGCAAAGCATCTCCGCCAAGGAGTGCAGGACCCAGCAAGCCCACAAATGGCAGCGTTAATCAATCTCCACTGACGCAGAGTAGTAATTCGATGAACACAGGGAAGAAAATTGGGTTACTATTTGTGGGCATTGCGGCGATTTTACAGATTGGCGTTGTTGGGTTCTTGGTTTTCAAGAGAAGGCAGCTTTTAAAGATCGAAGAAAGATATTAGACTTGGTTCTTGTATTCTCAGTAATGGTGATTTGACGGTAGTTTGTGTTTTCAAATTGGGATTCTTTGGTGGCGAGTGGGAGGATGCTTTTAATCATTCATTGATTGATACATATCACTGATTGTTAGATCGCTAATTTGGGATCGATTGGAGGAGGCGATTCCCCCATTCAGGTCCTTAAGTCTCTGTAAATGGGTATTTGTTGACTGCCATTTTTCTTTATTTTCTTGCTACTGAATTTCATTTCTAAATGTAGATTGATCTACACGGCTTCAATTCAGTGAAGAGTCAAATCATTTCTTTATCATTTTCACGGATTTTGTGCTAACATACATGTAAACTATGTCTAAAATCATCGAGATGGGAAGATTGCAATGAACATTTCAAGTCCAAAATTCTTTTACATGCTTCTACTGAGCCTGTGAATTTGTTATTTTTCTGTTACATTTACAATGTTTGTCAATCAATTTGAATTTTTCTTAGTATGTGTAGTTCTTTCTTTAAAAATTCAATCACATAGGTGTAGTTTGATTAAACTAGAAGCTTCAAGGTCTGAGCTTTTTTAATTCATAAGCAGATACAGTTCGAGCTTTTGATTAAATCCTCTGTTTTCCCCTGGTGGAATAATTCACTGTAGCACCTTTACTCCTCCCATGAAATGTCTTTTATAATGTTTTCACATAATTCCACTGCCAGCCATAAGGGTTGCATACAATTTGCTTGTTGCTGTTGTGCAAGAATAATGTTCACGCTTTTCAGGTACATTGTCTTTCATAATAAGAATCCCAACCCATCATTCATATCTAAAAAGGTCAGGCTTTCGCTTTCGATGCTTGGTTGTTTAATCTTGTGTTTCGTGCTTAAGTTGTTTGCTAATTGCCTATCATTATTGGTTCAGTTTACTTGTTCGCATAAATTAATTTTTTTAAGAAATTCCCTTAAACTTGTCCATTTCATCTACGAAGCTGTGTATGCTCAATGGAAAACTAAGGTTGTTCAAGGCATTGACATATGCTATTGGATTTGCTATAAAATTTGCTGCTTAATGTTTGATTGTTATACAAGTTGCAGAAATATCCAAGTTAATTTCTTGTTCTCGTTGGAAACAAGTTTTGTTTTGGTAATTTGCAATTAAAACAATTTGGGAAGTTGTTTGTTTGGTGAGAAAATGTTGAATAGATGGTAATAAAAAATTTAGTATGTCGGTCACATTGAAGTAGAACTATATTACTTTAGTAGTTTGACTGTGATAATTTTAGCTTTTTATCTACCTAGTTATGCCATTTTGGCACTAGGCTGAGCATGATTATAGTATTGAATCTTTAAGTTTTACTTGGGTCGTAAAAGGTGAAACTTGCTTTAGAAAAAACAAGATATAAATATGGTAAATTTTATAACGAAGTAACAAGAGAATGCACTTCATCTTTCTAGACATGCATATTAAGTATTTTGCAACTTGGTAAGTAATAAAAGTGGGCTGTCCAAATCCTAGTGCGTTGAACTAATTGTAATAGCATATAAAAATTGGAAATATGGTTTTAATCCAACTGATGGTGAAGAAGTCAAATTTGGTTTCATGGTACTGGCCAGTTGCTATGTCTGGAAAATTATTAAAAGGCAATGACTAAGTTCTTAGTTCTGTGCTGTGGTGTCCCAGTCCAGTCTCCTGAAGAGCTTGGCGCCCGCAGAAGAAAAGCTGAGAGGATTCTCTTGCTTTGCTGCTGCTTTGTCAGGTACATGACCCAATTGCTTACGCAGTGGACGGCAGAGATGTGATCTCCGTTTTCTATGACTCTCTCTCCCTAAATTGACCGTTGACTGCTTCCGAAAAATTAACCGATACGGACCCATCACTATTCCTTTTTCTTATAAATTTTTCCATCTCAAGATTCTCAACACCTAAGCATTTTAAGAAAAAATCATTTCAACTCCAGTGAACCAAAAAAATAAAAAATAAAAATCATTTGAACTCCTTAATTTTTTTTCTAAAAAAAATTATATAGACGACTAAATCAAATGATGTATTGAGAGAACACTAGCGTAAATATTTTAATTTTTCTTTTATTTTGAAAATGCAAAAAAAAAAAAAAAAAGAAAAGCCTAACATCTCTCCAATATATATATATATATATATATATATATATAACTGGCAGCCTGGTCGGCACTTAAAGGCCTAACTAGCACCATTGATGCTCACAAAGAAATTGTTAAAAGAAAAATACTAACAATTAATTAATAAATTTAGTGTTTGAATATAATTGCAACTTGAAACAAAAGTGTGGGTAAAAACTAAAAAACAAAATGAAAGATGTTGTGAAAGCAGAAAGCTAAAGCTAAAGCTGTCATGGAGCTAGCACCAACCACCACTTCTTAGTCTGCCCGGTTCGGTCTTACAAACTGTAAACAAAACTTAGTGCTTTGTTACCTCATCTTTTTAGCCGTCGAACAATCTTAAAATTGAATTAAAATGCATGGGATGCTGTTTATATTATTGCGATATTATTTTTGGGTTGATGAGGCTCCGAATTTATAAAAGTTTTGAATTTTAATTGAACCACTTTAAAATCAGTTTACAAAAATAATATGGATTTTAGGGTACGTAGTTTACATTGATAAAGATAATGTGTTTTAATTAAAATGAAATAAAAAAATAGTTTGATTTTTTGAAAACATTTCACAAATTTTACAATAATCTTGTGGAATCTCGACAGTTTAAATTTCTGTTAATGGCACACACAACAAAATTTGAAAAATAGATATTATTAAATGTGATATGAACCTCAAACAACAAATTTTGAGCATCATGATAAATAAAAAGCGTCGCGGAATATGAGCAACCAATCTGTTGGTAGTTAGCGACGCCTTTCAGAATAAGCGTCGCGGAATAATAAGAATTGCGTCTTCGAATTATGCTTTGGTGCATATATATTTAAAGACAACCGTCGCTAAATGTAAATAAATAGCGTCGCCAGCACTGACTTTTTAGCAGTATGCATATGATCCCGATAAAAAAAGATTAGGATAAGATCATGTCAGATTTATAAAATATTTTCAAATAAATCCACATTTTGATTTTGTTAATTAAAACACATTATTTTTACTCATTAAGTTAAAATGTCGCCGTGTTTGATAAGTTTCTGATCCGATTAGTACTAATTAATTAGGTGCTAAGCTAGCCAAATTTTGGGTTAGGGCTCCTACCAAAGTTTAAACTTGTAATCTCTGAATTTAGAGGCAATATCACTGAGACAGAGCTCACTGATACATGGCACCAGTAGGGTAGTTATGGCCATCTAGGATATATAATGGAGCCACAAAAATGCTTCCAGTCAAACATACAGCAGGAGTAAAATATCCCAAAACATGTTTCTATTGAAGAGGAAGATGAAAAATTTATGATCAGGAAAGCTAAAGACAGGAATCCTGTTATCCATGACGGCCCTACAATATTGATCCCACAAAATATATAAAAATTTAATAAAAAGAAGGTTGCCCTAGCCACAATTTCAACATCTGCAGCCAAGGCACAATGACCCACCAACATCTAGTACTCTTTTAGCCACAAATATGATGAAGATCCATTATTGAGATTTCAACTATCTGTAAAAGCAAAAAGATATCTATGTTAAAAGAGATAATGATGCAGACAAATTGGTACAAGAAGCAATAATATTGAAATCCAAGAAAAACAAATATGCTCCTACTTAAACGAGTAAATGTTATATTGATTTTTACCAGTTTGAAGTCTTGAAGTGGTGGATGCAAGATCCAGCCAAGATTCTGAATTCTTCGGTGCCCACTCACCAAAGAAATGGTGCAATGGGTTTTGGGTTTCATATTCTTTTTCTGACTTGATTTGCGTTGTCGCTGATGACTTGAAATCAGTGCCTAAAACGAAACAATGCTGCTGCTGTTCATCCTGCTGTTGTTTTGAAATAGCATCAGCTTCTAAGCTTTCAAATCGGGACTGTAGGTAGCCCTTATAGGAACTCCTTGCCAAGTTGTGATATGAATCCTGCCAGCTCCTTACATTCCCTGTGGATTCAGGGAAGAAAGCTCTCTCATCTGATGCTTCCCTTATTCCATGAAAATACCTAAAAATAATATCCCAAACCATCAAAGTAAAGAAACAAAGTATAAACCTTCTAGATTTATACAAACCTGTAATCTCTATCAGCATGAGAAGAGGAGCCAGAGTCCAAAAAAAGATTATGGGTGGTGCTATTTTGAGGACGAAAAGAACCAAGGGGTCTAGATGAAGAAGAAGAGGAACAAGAATGGGGGTAAAGAAAAGGATTTCGAATGATGGTTTGGGCATGGAACAATTCAGGTTCTATCGGAGAAGAAAGAGGACAAAAAGAGTAAGAGGAAGCAGAAGGTGATGAAGGTGAGGAGGCGGTCGTGGTGGTGGAGGAGAGGTTTCTACTGATTGATGGTGATAGATTTGTTGGTATAGTAGTAGTAGTAGAAGAATTAATTAGTTTCACTGGCTTTCTTGAACGATTTCTGCCTCTGTGCATGTGCCTCTCGCAATATTTGGAATCTGGGTATGATTCTTTTGAGCACCTCCACTTTTTTCCATCTGTTCTTCTGCACCTCCCTGGCTCTGGGTCTGCTTTTCTGCCAAAACCCACCTGAAAACAACCCAACCCCGCTGCAAAAAACCCCAAAGTTTTATTCTTTTTTCCTTCTTAAATAAATAACACACACACACACTTATATAGAAAAAAAATTAAAGAACTTACCAGATTGATGAGGGAAGAGTCTTGATGCTAAAGAAGACTCCAAGCTTCTTTTAACAGAGAAGGTTAGTTCACGTGGGATAGGAACACCTGAAACCATGTATTTGTAGATCAGAGCTTGGTATTCAAGCTCTTGCCATTGGGTTGGAGTGAAAGGAGACCTATTTCTTGTACTGCTTGCATTCAGCATCCTTGAATTAAGAAAGAAGAAGAAGAAGAAGAAACAGAAGAAGACACAAAAAAATATACTAATTACCCAAAAAAAAAAAAAATAGAGGTAGAAAATGAACCTATCGGTTTCAGATACAGAAAGAAGAATGGCTTTGAGTTGTTCTTGTTATTAATGTAGGGAGTGGTTGTAATTTTGAAGGGTATTATTCTTTTTCCAGCAGAGTCAATTTGCTTTGCACAATCTTCTTCTGCATTCATGCATAGATAAAAACTAACGGATCTAAGTATAAAACTGCTGGCTGCCACACTATTTCTTCTATATTTATCTCCTGAGAGCAGTAGTATTGAAAACTGATGAGTTAGTCTGCTCTTATAATGACTGCACCTCTGCTGCTTCTGCTGCTCTCATCCCTGACATATTTACATACATCCACAAACAACTGTACAACTAAAGTAATATCAAAAGGAGATTGAATATTAATTCATACAAAAGTAAATTATGTATATGCAGCCCTTTGGCTTCACATTACACACTTGGAAATGAGTGCCATGTCATTAGTTGCAGCTCAAAACATATGCAGTGAGAAGTGGATGTGCCAATCTTTTTCATTTCTTTCTCTCTTGTTAGCACTTACTAATTATAAATCAAATTAAATTAATACCGTATATAATTCCCATTTTATTTGTTCTTGAAATTAATACCCTTAAATTTGCATCCTTTGGATCCATGATACTGACATGTTTGATCAAGTCAGACCAAGCAACGCAAGTACTGAAATATGGCATATGCTGCTTACTTCCATTTCAAAGAGTAAGTCTTCCAAGGATCATCCGATGTCTTGCAATTAACTTGCACTCGATAGTAAGGTTTAAACTATCACTAAAACAAATTTGCAGTAATTATCCGCAATCCAATAATCTAACATTGAAGATTACTGTCTTTGAGTTTGGTTCTTAGAAAATAAAAGTTTTTTTTAATTATTTTTTTATAAATAAAGAAGGAAATGGGATGGGAAGGTACAATTCAAGTAATCAAGTTGATAAGTTCGAATGAGTGGAAGCCAAAAAGTATTGGGTAGAGGGAGGTCTGAGTTGTCTGGTAGCAATTAAAAGCTAATTTTCTGGCTTTGTGGAAAGTTGGCAGCAAAATGTTAGGGCGAAGTGCACTCAGAGGAACGAGAGATAAAAAAGAAGTTGATGAGGTGATCTGCTCTGGCTTGGGCGGATGAAGTTCAACTCTTTTATTTTTTTTTCCGTTTTCTTTTGTTTTTTTGGGTTCTGACCCATAACACATGCCTTACTCTTCCATTATTGTACCTCAACTGACTTGGCTTTTCGATAAATTCCTAGATAGATTATGGTCTATTAGACTAAACATAATGATAATGATATATATTTAATTAAGTCCATGGATTTAGATTTGAGGGGCAGTTTTGATGAGCTTGACTGGCTTCTGACTGATGCCATTAAGCAGACTGTTACATAAAATCGTGGTGGAAGTATTGCCATTGTGGGACGAAAGCAGTAGCAAGCGTCCTTCAGGGGCTTCGAAGAGTATTTAGAGAAGATTAAAAGTGAAAAATCTACAGCCCAGGATCTCAGTCAGAGCATCATACTGGAGGGTTATCTCTAGTTTTAGTTGTCAAAACTCGATGAAACAGCACGGCACCCAGAATTCCAAAGCAGAGTTTCCAAAGAAGTCCAAAAGATAATTTCAATCTATTTTCAATGAATTCTAAGTATTTTCAAAAATTTATCAATATATTTCTAAATATTTCCAAAAAATTCTTAAAATATTTCCAATGTATACCAAATTAAAATATATCCAAAATATTTCTAAATATATCAAACCAAAGTATACTTTTGAAATGAGTATACAGACAATACTGACTTTTAAGTTTAGATATTTTTGTAATATTTTTTAGATACTCTTGATAGTTTTGAAAAAGAAAAAAAACTCTAAATAGAGGTAATGAAATATTTTATGAGTTTTTTTAACATTTTTGAAAAATTCCGTAGACTATTTTGAATCAGAGTCAGCAAATTATTCTATGGATCCGTATTTATATAGCTACATGGACCATGTTGATTATTAATTGCATGCAAATTTATTTTTATTTGTAATCAGTTTTTCTTCCAATTTTTTTTTTATTTTTAAGTTTTTTTAATGAATCTGTGTACGAATGAGTATATTTTAAATAAAAATGATTATAAATAATAATCAATCTGCATTCAAATAATAATGGAACATACAATATATTATAAATAAACTAGTTCAAATTATAATGAATCTATATATAAATAATAATGAATATACAATCAAATAATAATGAACATATAGATAAATAATAATAAATATAAAATATATTATAAATAAATCTAATTACAAATAATAATGAATATACCTGTAAATATAATAAATATGCAGTAAAATAATAACAGTCAAATAATAATAAATATATAATCTATTATAAATGAATATAATTATAAATAATAATAAATTTACATAGAAAATTGCACATGAACATCAGAGTCCACCTGCACCAAGCCCAAAATAGAAAGCCCACTCTGCCAAGCAACATTGGACCAGCAGTCTTCAATTTCTCCCGAGCTTATACTTTCGCTGAAGAATATTGCAATTTGCAATTTACCAGGCAGAATCTATCTGCACAAGTGCAATTTTAATTTGATCGGTTAGAAGCAATAGAGGTGGTTTTCAGTGTGTCCAGAATAAAGTTGCATCAGATTCCGCCGCATACACAGTAACATGAAGTTACCTCTGAAAACAGTGGTTTTTGTCATCTGCTCCATGTTTTGGGAAACGCAGATAGAATGCTTTAAAAACAAATCATCTTTAACAAACCAAAACAAGCAGAAAACTATGAACTTGTTAAGACAGAGACTGCTTGTAGATAAGCTTATAAAAAGAAATGAAACTTCTATGAGGACTTTTAACAAACATATAGAGGATACAAAGGTGAGACTGAAAACACAAATTTTATTCGCGTCAGATACTGCCACTAAATGGGGAAATCAGAACAAATTCACAGCAAAATATTGAACTCAGAATGCAAATAACTCAAAGCTAAAAAGTTAATCTTTAACAGAGATTAGTTTTTCTACATGGTGGGATCATACTGGTTAGGTCATGAATGGCACGGTCAAAAATTTAAAAGAAAAATAACTAATTCAATATCACCATAGCCAAAACGTTACACATTTGGATGGTTGTAGCTCTCTTATCCTTGCCATCCTCTCACGCTGCAGATTTCTGCGTGGCCAAATTGAAAGGTGCAGGAAGTCCTTCAGGATATACCTGCAGGAATCCTGCAAATGTCACATTTGATGATTTTGTGTTCACTGGTCTAGGCTTTGCTGGTAATACCACCAACATTATCAGTGCCGCAGTGACCCCTGCTTTCGTGCAGCAATTTCCGGGTTTAAATGGCCTCGGCCTCTCCACTGGCCGGCTAGACCTGGCACCAGGGGGTGTAATTCCGTTGCATACCCACCCAGCTGCTTATGAAATCCTTTTTGTTGTGATTGGAAAAATCACTGCTGGGTTTGTTTCTTCTGCAAATGTTGCTTATGTTAAGACTCTTAAGTCTTAACAAAGGTGATGTTATGATTTTTCCGCTATGGTTGCTTGACTTTCAGATAAATGCTGGTGGGACATCTGCTCTTGCTATTGTTACCTTTAACAATCCTGAACCTGGCCAGCAAATTCTGGATTTTGCTCTATTTGGTAGCAACTTCCCTACTCCATTGGTGGTGAAAACCACTTTCCTTGATGCTGAACAAGTGAAGAAGCTTAAGGGTGATCTTGGTGGTACTTACTGGCTAGGATTGGTATAACTTATTAATGTTTGTTTTTTGTGTTCATATAGGTTTGTTTTGTTTTATTGAATAGATAGAAATTTGAATAAATCTCTCATTTCTTATTTTGAATTCAAATTTAATGCTTAATTAATGAGATCTTGCCTTTTTTTTTTTTTCTCTATGTATAGTATAACTTGAATGAATAAAATGTATAGTTTCAGTCTTTCTCAATTTCTCTATTATGCTGCTACTGCAATTTCTTTTAAATACCCAACAGAACAGAATATTGAAATCCTTTTATTGGCCCAAACTTTCTGGCTGATAATTCCCAAAAATCACGCAGGGATACTATGCTAATGTTTGGCTCAGATTTATCAGCGAAAACTGAAGAGTGAAAACATGAAGCCTGCGGGAAATGTTATGGACCAAACTTGTTTGTTTTTCTGAACTAAACAGGAAACATGGTACACGCTTTTCCTTTTTCTTACTATCGATTTTCGTTCATAAAAGCTTTCATAGGCTAATAAATAGGCAACGAGGCCAAAATACAAAAAGGGAACCTCAAGAAGTAATTGTCCACAGACACACACCTCAAACAAGCCAAAAAAAAAAAAGGGTCTTACTAGAGAAGGATTTCTTCTTTTCGTTTGCCGAAAATGCTAGGTCCAAATGTGGATGAGGCTATTTCAAGCCACAAAGGAAATTGGAAATATGCAAATAAGGAGACAGGAATGCAAGCTAGTAAGCAAATTGGAGCTGCAATCCATTCCACTTCATGAAACAGGACTATGTAAAGTGCTGCACTAAAGGATGCCACCATGGATACTATTGAAAAGAACAGAGAGACGAGGCCTATACTCAACTGTGTCAACGACCTGAAAAAATCTTCTTCTGTGTATCGAGAGGTAAACACGCACAAGAACATCAATAATGAGGTGGACGAAGAGAAGAATGCCAAAGCATCTGATACTGCAAAAATCATAAATGAAGTTTTCTTTAAGTAAATTGGTATCCCTTTATCGTTGTTGTTACCACCTGGTACCGTAAAAGCTGCAGCAAACACCACCGTGATAACGAGTGCAGCTACAACTGTGCATGATGTTGCTGTCTCCTTCATCCACGTCTCTCCTTCCCTCACCAGTTCCCGGTGTTCCTGATGAAACATATATCTTGGAGTCATCCCGTTGACGTTGTACATTTCTCTGTACAATGGTTGGACAACCTTTTCCACTTCCTAGGGAAGAATTTTCAGAAGTAAAATTACGATGGTATACCATATATAGTGGATGTAGATGGGACAATTGCTAACCTTAAACCACTGCCACTCTGACTGCATCTGCAGAGCTGCTCCAGATTTGCTTTGTGATTCTGTCAAACGCGCTGCAGTATGCAATATGTTGTTGTGCTGCCAATCCATTGAAGTCATAACGAAATGCTTCAGAGAACTCATATGGTAAAGGAGATTGTAAACTTTTTCCTGACGATGAAATACTGCCAAATGAAAAATATTTCTTCCAAAATCATCAACGAACCAAATTGATTCAGGGTAGGCTCTGATTATTTCTATTACAATCTCAGGAATTCCCTTAGAAGCAGCAACCTGTATTGGACGTTTCAGTAGCTGTCGGGTTTGAGATGCATCCGCTTCTAGGGCTTGAGATATCAATAATTTGAGCAGCTCAATTAAATCCATGTACATCAAATTTTTACCCTGCGATCCCTCATTATTTCTGTCTGCAAAATCTATAAATACGTGCACGCATTATATAGAGAGTGAGAGAAATGTTGAATAAATAAATGAGCTTTGGCCTAATTCATCCCAATGCATAATAAATAAATGAATAAAATAATTGTATGAGGATAAACGGGAAACCGACATTGACGAAGTAGACGGTTGAAACGACCGGGCCGTTTTGCACTAGTAAAAGCCTTAGGCTTTGAAGCCAATGAACCTAAGGCAGTCGTCCCAGAACCAGAAGAATCATCTTGTTCAAGAGCTAGTACTGGATAACGCTTTAAAAGATGAAGTGCAATATCTGAGCATGAAACCACAAAATTGAAATGTGTCAGGTTTCTGGATTTTAATGGTAGAACGAAATATTGGGACACACATATCAGAAGAAAGCTTTTGAACATAACACACATATAAGTTGCAGGATCTATTCCTTTGTTCAAAAGCTTGCACACTAACCGTAGAAATCAGCAACTATAAGAAGAATAAGAAGTCTGACACCAAGTTTTATATCATGTTGGCTTGAATCCTGAAGAATCATTGTCTCTGATAGAAGAAACCAAACAGTATCCCTGTGGCCATATCGAGCTGCATCATGAACTGCTCTCAGACCAAATATATTAACTTGCATTGTCAACTTAGGGTTTTTCTGCACCAGGATTTTTGCAGCTTCTGTATTTCCAGCAATAGCAGCATAATGTAGAGGTGTGTCCCCATTTGCATTTGTCAGATGCAAAACCTCTACAGGGATCAGTTCTACGAGCTTCTGTACGAATTGACAGGAATGGCCTGTGCTAACAGCAACATGCAAAAGTGTTTCTTCAAGGCCTGAAATTTTAGCATGCAGTGCAGAAGGATCTTGATCAATAATTCTCTCTGCAGCTGTCCAATCACCCATCAGTGCTGCTTTATACACTGCTACATATAACTTTTCATCCTTATCCCTCCATGTTTCATGTCTTTTATCTGAAAATCAATGGCATAACTTCATTAATAAACATGAAAAACATGGATCTACTACGTACTAGAATCCAGGAAAACCCATGAATTAGCTGCTCAAATTAACCATGACCTGGTGAATCTGTACACTGGTTTGATCGATTCACCGCATATATAAATATACAATGTAACATATGAATATATGTAATAAGTTTTTTTTATTCAATTTTGTTTTAACTATTAAATTAAATTGCAACAGTAATTTTATATTTGATTAAATTAAATTTGATAAACTGAAAAAAAAAACAATAAAATAAAATTGCAAATTCGCATATAAAAGCTGATCATTGTTTTATATGTTAGGAGGAAGCTGAGGAAAAGAAAAGAGAACCATCATCGTACGTACTTAAATTATAATCATCTTTCAGTTCTGTGTCTTTGTGGATCAAATCATCATCAATATTGTCTGGTCTTTCAATGAACGTTACAATTAATGTTAGGCTACACACAAAAGAATGAGCATCTCATTTTCATAAAAGAATAGCATTTTTAAAAGAATTAATTTAAGGGATAGAGAGGAAAATTATTTTAGTTGCTGCTTACTTTGCGATGAAAATTTTTCGTTCACGGCTTGCTGAACAGGATCAACCAAGTCGTGATCGTGATCATCTTTAGTATGCAAATTTTGTTCAGGGTCTTTGCTGGTCAGGCCATCAATTTCAGCTGGAATGTCGGGCATATTTGATTGAGCAGAATCCATTAGTTGTGTTTTAAGTACAGAATGCTGGTTTCAGTTCATATATAATGTTAAAAAGATTGTAATATTGTTAGAGTTGTCGACAAGTAAAGAATTCATTCCATATAAAATCTAGTATTCGGGAACTTTTGTAACATATTCATGTTCTTCAAGACGAAGCAGCTTCACATGCATCTGTGCCTTGGAACAATTACTTTCCTTTCTTGCAAGTTAAATTCTGAGAAACAACAAGTAATACTCTCAAGTTGGACCCAGGATCCAATAAAACCATTGAGTTTTTGACACAAATAACTCCATTAATATTCTAAATTACCTAATTTCTGCAACATAAAAGGTTTCCCATTTCCATATCCCAAAAGTTTTGATTTCTCATAATACCTTTTTGGACTTTTCTGATGATAATTAACAGTTGCTAATTTTAAGTTATGGATTAAGTTAAGTTCCTAAAATGAAGGGGTCATTAAATCTCTTACTTAATTTGTTCCAAATAACATAACAATAACTGCAAAAAATGATTAAAATTTGCAGACATATTTTAGTAACACAGTTCCAGCTCAACCAACTCTATACAATTTTCAGAAATCCATAACCAAAAAAAAAGATTAACAACAAATCAAAAATAAAATTTAAAATGTAACATCTTATACATTTGTTTTTCTTTTTAAAGTTTCATATAACTAACACTAACAAAAACGAAAAATGCAATTTTAATGGAAATTCATCAATTTATATGATTAAAACATACATTTTAATCTCTAGATTCAATTATTATACTGTTGTAAATTATATTATGCAATAAAAAATGAACATAAGTATGTGTTTTAACTATAAGATATAACATATTTAAATATCAATGGAGTGAGTCTGAAAAAAAACAAAGAAGTGTGTTGTTCTTGTATTGAATTTTTAATCGCCAGATATTAGTGATACTGTTTATAGGTTATATTAGATTATATTTATAGTAAATGATACTAAATCCTACACATCTTATACTACAATTTTATTTTGCCACACCGACCATATTATATGTATATTATATATAGGTTATATTCGTATTATATGATACTAAATCCTGCACACATGTAATTTATTATGCAATGAAAAATGAACATAAGTATATGTTTTAATCATGTATTGATTCAATGATGAAGAGTACAATATTTTTTTAAATATAACATATTTAAATATCTAGAGGAGTGAGTGAAAAAAAAAAAGTGTATTGTTCTTGTATTAAATTTTTAACTGCCATATATTAGCGATAATGTTTGCATGTTATATTAGGTTAAATTTGTGGTATATAATATTAAATCTTGTACATCTTGCACTATAATTTTATTTTGCCACACTAATCACATTATATGTATGCTATATGTATACTATATTTGTATTATATGATACTAAATCATGCACAAATGTAACTTATTATGCAATGAAAAATGAACATAAGTATGTTGTGTTTTAATAATGTATTGATTCAATGATGAGGAATACAATATTTTTTTAAATATAACATATTTATATATCAGTAGAGCGAGTCTAAAAAACTAAAGAAGTGTGATGTTCTTGTATTGAATTTTTAATTGCAAAATATTATCAACAATATTTATAGATTATATGTAGGTTATATTTATGGTATATGATACTAAATCTTGTACATCACAAGAAAAAATTTAGAAATTGAGAAGAAAAAAATGTAGATATAGATATGAATCGAAGAAGGAAAGAATCACAAATGGGAAGGAAAAGTAGAAGGAGTAAATGCAAATGGGAAGGAAAAGTAAAATCCAGAAGAGCTAGCGAAATATGTGTCAATGCCTATAAATTAGAAACAGCCAAAAGAACATAGCTTGTGAAGAAACAGTGCCAGTAATAGCTAATGGTGATGTATGAAAAATTAATTATTTATAAAAATCTTATAAGAAATTCTAAATCAAAATCCGTAAATGAGGTTTTCGAAATTGGAAAGAAAAAAATGAAGAGAGTTCTTATGAGGAAACCATTGATTGAAAAGAGAAGATATGGTAGAGGAAAATCAGAGAGTGAGAGAAAGGAATATTTTAATATATGGAGATGGAGCAATAAACTAGGGATTTGTTTCCAATCAATTGATTGGAAACAATCGAAATCCATATGTTGATTAGTTTGAAGATGTGGGCCTTGATACAAGTGGTCTCCAAGCATAAGCAAATGGACCAGGCCCTTATTTTTTTTGTTCTTTCTTTACCTTTTTGGATGAATATACGTCTATTTCGGAGCATGATTGGTAGCTCTGAATCGAATCTCCATTCAAATCTTAGGAGGGAATGAAGCTCAAGAAAGAGAAGGCTTCTGTATAAATTACACTTGATAATTTAGAACCGTTGAATCATTAACTTTTAATCTCAACCATTCATTTTCAACGGATGAGATTAAAAATTTATAATCCAATGGTTTTAAGGCACCGGTGTATTTAGAATTGGTCCAAAAAAAATAAAAGAAAAAGAAGAATCAGAATCATGTACATGTGAGGGGAGAAGTAGCTGAACAAACCAAGCAAGTGTTATCCAAATGAAAATAAAAAATCAAACAATGAAAAAGTCAAAACCCAACAACTGATTCGCTATTTGGGTTGGGGTTTGTGGTCCATTTTGAGCTCTAAAACAAAAACTTACTTATAAAATAATGAACTCTAAATAATCCATAATGCAGAATCATGTGGTAAAGAATTCAATTGTTGTCGGTAACCTGGAATGAACAAAAAAGTAAACAGAGTTTGCCGGCTCTTGACAATTCAAATCCAACCCTGTCACAATCTCTAGGTTCTCTCTCCAATTCCTATTCGTAGATCATAACAACTATGGCATACAACAAAAATAAGTCGTCATCTTTCATACATTCATATGTTATATTGAAAACCTTATAGAAAACATCAAATCTCCAAGTGAACAGCACACCATCCCATTAGAATATGCTCTCTACCGTCTCCTTCCAAGAAAGTTAGCCAAACTATTTATTATTTTATACAAAATTTTCAAGAAAAGCAAGTTTAAGGTCCCCATCTTCAATCCATTTGGTCACAGAAGTAGCATAAACTTGTATTTTCTCTCTGTATTTTCTCCCTTTCATCTCCGTATTTTCCATTTTCCTTTAGGCTCAAAATGACTATTGAAGAACCTGAACCCAACCACATTTCTGATCATATATTGGATTGGTTAGGAGATTCAGCAACTTTCCTTCCATCTTTCTTGGATGATCCTTATGGTTCTGATGATATCAATAACTATCAATGGTGGAATCAAAATGAAGATCAATATTACCAATATAATCAAGATCTAATCATCAACAATACTCCTAGTCTTAGCAGCACCACCACATACACCAATACCACTAGTCTAACTGCAGCAGAGAATGATTATAACAAAGTATTCAATCATCCGCAGCCATCGAATTCGTCTAGGAAAAGGGAAGCCGTTGATGAGCCAGTTCCTAAAACATCACAGAATCATCATCAGAGAAAGAAACAGAACACTCGGATCGGTAACGAAGAGCAAGATGGAGAAAAAGGAGCTGATGCTGTAGCAGGGAAAAGATCAAATGGAAACAAGAGAGGGAATGCTAAAAGCGCGGGGAATAATGGGAATAACGGCAACAAAAAGGAAGGAAGGTGGGCAGAACATTTGCTTAATCCTTGTGCAGCTGCTATCACTACCGGAAACTTGTCTCGAGTTCAACACTTTCTCTATGTTCTCCATGAGTTAGCCTCATCGACAGGAGATGCTAACCACCGGCTAGCTTTCTATGGACTTCGTGCCTTAACTCATCATCTTTCTTTTTCAACAACCTCTGCCTCTATAGGGCCTGTATCTTTTGCTTCAACAGAGCCAAAATTCTTTCAGCGATCACTTATAAAATTTTATGAGGTTAGTCCTTGGTTTGCCTTTCCTAATAACATAGCTAATTCTTCAATTATTCAAATTCTTGGTCAAGAAAATGATCAAAAGAGCAATCTTCATATTCTTGATATTGGAGTTTCTCATGGCGTACAATGGCCGACACTTCTTGAGGCCTTGACTCGCCGATCTGGCGGACCTCCTCCTTTAGTACGCATCACAGTAGTCACTGCCTCCGGCGAAAATGATCAAAACAGTGAGACCCCATTTTCAGTTGGTCCTCCAGGAGATAATTTTTCCTCAAGATTACTCACTTTTGCTAAGTCCATGAACATCAATTTGCAAATCAATAGACTTGATAATCATCCATTACAAAATCTCAATGCTCAAGTCATTAACACCAATCCTGAAGAAACTTTAATAGTTTGTGCTCAATTTAGACTCCATCATCTAAATCATAATACTCCGGATGAAAGAACCGAGTTCTTGAAAGTCTTAAGAGACTTAGAGCCGAAAGGAGTCATACTTAGCGAGAACAACACAGATTGTAGCTGCAATAGTTGTGGGGATTTTGCAACAGGATTCTCAAGAAGAGTGGATTACTTATGGAAGTTTTTGGATTCAACAAGCTCAGCTTTCAAAGGCAGAGAAAGCGAAGAGAGGAGAGTGATAGAAGGAGAGGCAGCAAGGGCATTAACAAATCGCGGAGAGATGAATGAAGGGAAAGAGAAATGGTGTGAACGGATGAGAGGTGTGGGGTTTATAGGCGAGGTTTTTGGAGAGGATGCCATTGATGGAGGTAGAGCTCTGTTAAGGAAGTATGATAGTAATTGGGAGATGAGAATGGAAGAGAAAGATGGGTGTGTTGGGTTATGGTGGAAAGGGCAGCCTGTTTCTTTCTGTTCATTGTGGAAGTTAGAGACCAAGGAAGATGACAGTTGATAACCTGCAATTTCCCTGTTTTTATTTATCTTATGTAAATTCAAGTGAGTTAAAACTTAAAAGTGTATGATGTATAGAGGCTGGGTTTGCAGTCCTCTGTTTTTGTTAAATGCTTTATTTCGTTTAACAGATCTTTTTGGTCCGTTAGCCAACAGAAATTGCAGACAGCTAGCACCTCCATTGTTGCTTTATAGAAATTGCCCCCAACTCATAATTGCTTTGTGTCCTGATCCCACAAAGTCTAAAAGTCTATCTAAGAATTTTTTCCTGAAATTATACATATATATATATATATATATATAATAAGATGATAAATATTGGTTAGTAAGCTGAAACATAAGTTCTCGTATGAACACAAACATGAAGAAATTGAAAGATACCTTGCTTCTGAAGTTGTATAATCTCTTTCTTTTAACCTTCTTTTCCTCTTTTTGGACGGCTGTAAATTAGACTAATGCTTTTGTCCTGGTCATGCTATAGATTCCTTCACCTTTCCCTTTTCTTTTCCTGCTATAAAGCCAGCATTTCTGTTTAGTTTCTGGCCCATAAAAATCAAGATTTCAGTTTTAGATGAATCTGATATCACCGATGGCTACCTATTCTTACAATGACCAGAACTCATCACAAAGAGCTGTAGCCATGGTGTTGGCTCTCGTATCAGCAGCTGTCTTGTCCCCATTATATGCTAACTATAAGCCAAGCAACGACACGCGTTTTTATGAAACCAAATGGAGCTCTGGATTTGTTCTTCCAATGATTCTGGTTGGCCTAATAATCGCCATTAAAACGACATCTTCTTCATCATTACAAAGAGGAGATCATGGAGTAGTATTCACCCCTTCTCTTGATCCTTCATGGGTTCTTCGAATTGGAAGCTCATCTTGGGGACTTGCTGGGATCTTGGTCATGCTTATTCTTGTTCTTTCATGGCAAGAATCTGTCCAGGATTTCTTTTGGAGATAGAGAAAATACCTGGTGGCTATATGTGTGTCTTCTTTAATTGTGATTGTAGTAGCCATATATATATATATATATATATATATATATCAGATAATAAATTGGTAGTAAATAAAGTTTTGATCTTCGGGGCATGCAGCAATTTCTTTAATTATAATCAATTTTCGACCAACTGAAATAAGAAATTGATGAAAAACTTAATTGCAAGTGAGCATAATTCAGTTCAAACCCAAACAAAATAATGTAATTCTCTCCATTTCAATAAACAGACTCATTTCCTTTTTATTTATTATAAATTATAGCCGTATATATATGTAATTTATTAATTTCTTACTATATCTTTATTTACTTTATTATTTATAAATAGAAATTATTATTTTTTAATATGTTTCTAATAAATTTTAATGTATTTAGCAAAAAAAATATAAATTCAACTATATTGATAAAAAAAATTCCGGACCTAAACTGTATTCGTACGTCAAAACATACGGCGACGTTTTACAAAAGAAGTCCAATGCAATGTTTATTTGAAGATATTTAAGAGGAACCTTCATTGTCGATTCATTCGCTTCCTGTTTCCTTTTCATCCTGCTGATTAAAGGAAATAATACGGAATAATCTTTCTTCTGTCTGTTCGCCTGGTAAAATCTAATTCTTAATTTACATAACTCTACTCTGCCGCTTGGTAAAATCTAAACCTGCACACTGCTCAGGTGACAAATCTAAAACCTAATTTTATCATCTCTGTTCGATTCCTTTGTAATTCTCAATTCAAGTCGACTAGCTATTGTTGTGGAGCAACCATCGATTTTAAGCTTTGGATGAATATGCAATAATTTTCTATGCTATAGCTTCTTATTTGGTGCTCGATGTTTCATTCAACAAACAGCTTTACTAGGCACCTTTGATTTTCAGTGTCTCCATCAGTTAGGTTTTTGGTTTAAAGAGACTCTTTGATACAAAACAGTGATGTTGGCTCTTAATGTGGGTATTGGATCGTGTGCAGAGAATGGCTGAGGGAGATGAGAACTTGCCAAGAGATGCAAAGATTGTCAAATCACTTCTTAAATCAATGGGTGTGGACGACTATGAACCTCGCGTTCTACACCAGTTTCTAGAGCTATGGTATCGTTATGTTGTTGATGTTCTGACAGATGCTCAGGTTTATTCAGAACATGCTGGCAAAACTGCAATTGACTGTGATGATGTCAAGCTTGCTATTCAATCCAAAGTAAACTTCAGCTTCTCACAGCCGCCACCAAGAGAAGTAAGTAGCAACCTTTGGTACTTCAGACCTTTCTTATATTGATTTTGAATAACACTTCAAAAGTTGAAGATTTTGGTTAATCACTAGCTTCAATGTTCTCTACCTATCCCCCCATCCTCATTTGTAGCTCGGAGCAATTTGGCAATTCAATGAATTGCAGCAACTCCATATTTCGGATGAATTATCCTTAATATTTATAGAGACAATTTAATATTTATAGAGACAATCCTAAACTCTTGTAATTGAATTTAATTTGGCTGCAGAAGGTATGGTGTTTGTTTTGATTGGTTATAAAGTTATTTTATCTGCTTTTCTCTTTGATTTCCGATAATTGTAAGTGAATTGTGCTTAACATCTTCAAATTACAAGTTGTCAGGTTTTATTAGAATTGGCCAGAAGCAGAAACAAAATCCCACTGCCCAAGACAATAGCTGGGCCTGGTATCCCACTCCCACCGGAGCAGGACTTACTGATTAGCCCCAACTACCAACTTGTAATACCAAAGAAACAACCTGCCCAGGCTGTAGAAGAAACAGGAGAGGATGGAAAAAGCGCAGATCCGAACTCATCTCAAGAACCAAAGGCAGATGTCCCACGGAATACTCCTCAAAGAGTATCGTTTCCCCTTACAAAACGCCCCAAATAAGAATTTGTATTCTCAGGGTAACAATGTGATGTATTATATTGAGAGGACTGTCCTGTATCTGCATGCAAAGGAATTCAAAGTGTAGCATTAAACTACAGGAAATTGGAAAGAGCAAATATAGTAAGTTTCTCTAATGTGATCCAGTATTTATTTGATAGTGTTTCAATCTTGATGAATATAGGCAGTTTCTCCAATTAAGTAGTTTGAACACAGTGGGAATTTTGAAATAAATCTTTTTGTGGTTTTCCTTTTCTTTTTTTTTAAATATAGTTGGTCATTGTATCCTAGTACCAGAACCACGTAGCTGTTCTGTACAAACACATCTATATACAAGAACAACCAATTATCATTAAATGTATACTTAAAGTGACAATCAATCAAGGGGTCAACTTCTCCAGCCAACCTTTCCACTGGCTGCTGCTGCTGCGCTTGAGGCAGTCATCAAACCGCCGTCATACATGCGCTGAATCTCTTCCCTGCACTCTACCAAAGATTTGTCAGGTATAGCAGGAGTTAGCTCCACCACATCCCCCATCTTCAACTTGCATGTGGGATCACTCAATGGCTTGTGATTCAACCTTGGCCTCAATTCTTCCTTCACTGGGAACCCATATGGGGACCATCTTGAGCTTCCCCGCCCAGCCCTTTCCAGTAAATCCATCACTGTCGAGTTCGCAGGAAACTCTTGCACTGTCATCTGCAATATTCACAAAGCACAAATATTTATTAAATGAAACACAATTATAAGAGAATATTTTGTCAAACTTAACACATCAGATTTTCCATCTTACCAAACATTTATAATCATCAATTATAATTGTCTGATTATAAATGCTGAAAACCCACCAGTTAATGTTTCCTAAAATGGCTCTGAATTACAAAGAAAACTGACTCACACTCGCTATAATCACTTGAACCACCCCTATTTGCATTGAACCGCTTTATCATTAAATTAAACCCATGGAAATGAATGGGGAAACAAACCTTATCATTCTCAATCATAATGACGAACGCAGGTCCATCCTGGTTGCAGTGAGGCTTGTAAGAATATGGACAACCATCTGCATGAGTAGGGAATGCACAGGGAGAATTTGTGGAATCAGCCAAGCCGATTGAAGATTGATCTTTGTTCATTGTCTCACACTGCCAGGAGACTACCCATCGTGCATACTCAACCATCTGAACCACAAATGAGGAATGCTTGCAGTCGTGTTCCTTGTATCTCCAATGAGCTGCAAATCCATATTCAGCTTGCAAATGCATATCCTTTGTACGAATTTGAACTTCAAGAGGCAATATGCCTTCACTCCTTACTACTGTATGGAGAGATTGATACCTGCAGATCCAAATTAGTCTTGGAATAAAAACAATGATCTATTCAACCTCACACTACTGATGAGCCAACACATACCCATTGAACTTGGGGTGACTTATATAGTCCTTGAATTTTCCAGGTACTTCAGACCATAATTGGTGAACAACTCTTAATGCCCTATAACAATCTTCCTCATTTTCAACAATTAGCCGTAGCCCGTGAATATCGTGAATCTCATCCATGTTCAGCTTTTTCCTACACAAGTTTAAGAACCAGAACATAATTATGAAGAACACATTTTAATAATATTTAATGACACTAATAACAAAATCTTCATTCATATTTTATGAATATGTTCATTCTATTATTTTAACATTACTATCCCATGACTACTTCAACTAAACCACCACCGGCAATCAGTTCAATGTCACTGCTAGATTTACTATGCTCTAAGACAGGAAACATGGCAACTTTTTCAAGCACCATTCACTTCTATTTTTAATTTTTCACATTTTACAATATATGCTACACAGAGAGAGAGAGAGAGAACTCACTTCAACATTTTACAATATATGCTATACAAGCTTTTGTGCCTCCCAGAAAGAACATGGTATGGAATGGCATCATTCTTAAGAGCTTGCTCTAATTTCTCTGTTGCAGAAGCAATCATTGCTTCATCAAAAGACTCCACGAGTCTAGAGGACAAATCTCTATGCTGCTCTGGGTAGAGATGCTTAAAACACAAATTCTCTAATTGCTCTTTCCAACTAGAGATTCCTAAGCGATTTGCCAATGGCGCAAATATCTCCAAAGTTTCCTTGGAAAATCTCTGTTGCTTGATCAGAGGCAATGCATCTAATGTCATCATATTATGCAAGCGATCTGCTAATTTTATCAGAACAGCCCTGGCATCTGCCATGGCAAGGAACATAGTATGCAACCGATCTGCTTCAATGGTCTTGTTTGCTGTATTGTTATCGCGTGCAAGTTTACTCAAGTGACTAAGCTTAGAAACCTAATTGAATGTCAAATAAAACGAGATTAGGAGCTTCAAATATACTCATAAAAAAAATGCACCACAAATACAAGCAGATAAAAATCTGTTTCAGCATTTTCTTGATGTTTCAGTTTTATCAACCTTAGTAGCCCTAAACTGCTGTTGCTGTTCAGAAATTATCAGTAGCTCTTTTAGATAAGCCACTCCATATCAGTTTCTGCAAGTTGGCCTAATATGGTCTCAGATACTTAGTAACAACAAACCAGCAGCTAAAAAGGCCGCATAATTGGAGCCAGAACTATTTTGGGATGTCTCAACAAGTGAGAAATCAATATGTCAAAGACTCAAAGCATTACGTAACGAGGGTAATTAATAGAGGCTGATCAAGGTTTGATATTTCTCAAGAAAGACAAAAGAGCCAAAATCAATAGACGTTGGCAATTGAAAAAGTAGAAACACTTCACCCACTTCAAAGAAAAGATAACCATCAATCCAACTTGAAAATTATTGATCACTTCCAAAGCAGACTTAGAGCTCTTTTATAACCATGAGACAGATATCAATATATGATCAAAATCTAAGCTTAAGCACAAGACGACATATACCAAAGAACCATATTTCAATAGGATTACGCAAATTTTAATTGCAGGAAAGACTGAAAGGTAGGAGCCATTGAAATTTCATTGACACACGGTCCTGAGATGCAAGAAACCAACCTATATATGACACAATAAACTTCTATACATTTACACTTTGCAGCAGATTTCTTGAACTGATTAAATATGGCATGTCAGCATAAGAATGCTGTCAAAGTAAAACTTCATAATGAAATTACACAACTATTTTATTCGTCCAGTGCAGATGCTATTGTAAATACAGAAACAAAATGAACATGCAATTATGCAACGCACTCACAATAGCAAAAATTAACATTTACTTTCATAAACAATAAGACTCAGATTCTTACCCCTTCCACCAAATCGGCTACCCCTGCTCCAAATGTATTAAATATGTAGTCATAGCTTAAAAAAGAATCATCAAGAGTGTCATGCAAAAGCCCTGCTGCAACCACTGTAGAGTTAGCCCCAATCATCGCCAGCAAATCTGCTGTCTCCACACAATGCTGCAAATAAGGATCTCCACTTGCCCGCACCTAGAAGAAACAAAAAGGTAAAACCTCATCAAGCCCACAAAACTACTCCGAACCAACAATAAAAAAGACCTGCTTTACCTGTCCTCTATGTGCTTTCTCAGCCTCATAGAAAGCCTTGATAACAAAATCTTCAGAAAAGATTTTGTGCCTCAATTGTGCTTTTAATAGCAAGTCTTTGGCATAAGACTCATTATTAGCCTCCGCAAAGCTATCCTCCATGGTGAACGTCAATTCATCCACAGAAACAGACGAAGAATCCACATTAATCCCAGCACTATCAACCTCAAAAGTAGGCGAATCATAATCAACACAGGATCCCAGCGCATGTCGCACGAATCCATTAAACAACCCACTCGCCCCACCGCGAACTGAGCCATGAATAGATGTCTGAAAACCCACATCAGCACTCCTTTCGCGAGCAATTCTCATAGGAGGGCTACTAGAACAGGAGACAGGACCTTGCAATACTGAAATCGGACTCTGATCCCTCTTGAGAGAAGGCCCACCGAGATATTTACTCGGTGAATATCGAAATGAACTACTCAATTCCTTCAAATCCTCTCCTCTATCATGCCATAAAGGCCCCAGCTCTTCTCTATCGCCTGAAAACGATGCGTGTTTCACCGTTGAAGACGAAAACAAGCACGACAGGCCACCAACCACGGATTTCTGTGAAGAAGAAGCGCTGGACGAAGCTGTTGATGAAGATCTCGAATTCAATTCAAAATCAAAGGTTGCGTGACCATTGATTTGGCATGGATGTGGTGCTGAACACACACTGCTAGGTGGGCTCGCGTATAAAGCTATTGTTGACACAGCCATGGCTCAATCGAAACCAGATTTGGTTCAGATCACAGGCCCAAAAAAAAATTACGTAAAATGATTACTCAAATCAAAATTTGACAAAGACCCACCGAATTATCCGCGCAGATTAATAACCCACAATTTTTGTCAGGTATGTTTTCAACCATTTTTTTTTTTTCGAGAGAACCAGTCGGATCAAGATGAGTCAACAAAAACCCAGGTGACCCAACACTTGATTATAGTTTCGTATTACATACAAATCAATAAAGAAGCAAATAAATGAAAAATCCCAGAGAGTTTCTGAAGTTTTGGAGCTACGAAGGATACGAGGAGCTACTGTGGATACAAATTTATAGCGAATTTGTTTGACTTTAGGGATGAACAAAGAAATTACGTAGGCTACAAAGAATTTACAGAAATTACCGTAAAATCTAAAGAAGAGTCAAAGACGCTAAGATTTTGTGCAGATAGAGAGAGGGAGAGAGAGAGAAACGGCAAGGAATGGAGCTTCTAATTCTTTGATTTTGTGCGACAATCTCCCCACTCTATCTCTCTTTCACACGCCTCTGCTGTTATTTCTTTAATTGCTTTGCGGCCATGGAAAGAAATACTGAAAGTACATTTCTATCCTTAATGAACAACGGAAATAACGGTAATGACTAATGTACTATTGCATTTTTTTGTCATATTAACTATTATAATATTATTTATAATTTTATTATTAGTAAATTAAAAAATTGGCAAATTTGTTCTGAAAATGTTTTTTCATTTCCAATTATCCAGAGCTAATGGTATTGTTAAAATAGATAACAAATTAGATAATTATGTCAAAAATTAAAAAAATATATATTCCTTCTGAGATTGGCAACCGGCAATAAATGTTTTTTTTTAAATAAAAATAATTTTATTGATCAAATTATCTATATACATTAATAGAAATATATATATAAATCTATTAAAAAATTATATAAAATAAAATAGTAAAAAAATTTACAGTATTCAAATTAATAGAATAATAAATCGAATTAATACTGTAATATCTAAATACCTTTTTGAGAAATTCTTTCTATACAATTATTTTACCCAATTTATAAATAATGATATGAATCTAATTTAGGTAAAATATATTTGTTAGTGTACTTTAGTTGCTTGAATTATTAGTTTTGGATGTATGAGTCCTTTCATTTTTTGAAAAAAAAAAATGCACATCGGAGTCAGCAAATAGCCAAATCATGAGATCCACCGATCAATGCGACAGAATTATATTAAGTATAATCTTTTTCTTTTCTAAATTAAATATGCATTTGATCTTATCCCTTCACCATTTAAACCATTTTCTTAATCTTCTTTCGGTTAATTATTATTCAATCTATTGTTGGAATGACAATAGCAACTAATGTTTTGTTTTCTTTCAAGTGTTTTTTTTTTTTGGAATTGCCGTTCAAAATTAAAAAAGTAAATTTTAAATTTTTATATTTAATTAATTTTTTTAAATTTTCATAAATTATTTTTTAATATATATATATGTTTCTATAAAAAAAATAATTTTTAAAATTAAAAAATTAAAAATATAAAAATTATTTTTTCCGAACGGAAAACACATTATAAGATTATCCCCTAATAATGCAATTTGGCTTTTGGATGACATCAATTGGGAATGGGGTCCACATGTTGATATTTCTTATCTATTATTATTATTATTATTATTATTATTATTATTTGTTGAGAATGATGGTGGAAAATTGGTAATATAATCAATTTGAGGATGATGAATCCACTGAATCTTTTATGAAAATCGCGTTTTCTTTTTTTTTTTTTTGTTCGTTATTAAAAATCTACTTTTCTAATTCAAGAGTTTTTTGGGATATCTAAAAAAAAAAAAAAAGTAGAAAATGGTCCATAAATAAGAGTATAAACAAACAGCATTTATTGAAGATTTTATTCCTTCAGCACTAACAACATTAAAGATTTGGATAGCATAAAAATAAGAAAAATTATAAGCAGTTTTTATGGATTTCAATACAAAACTACAGTCTTGAATACTATTATTAGCAGTTGCATTATCTAATTTCTTTAAACAGCATTAATCCAATTTATTTTTTTATTTAAGAGAGAAAATATTTCGCAAATATATTTTAAATAATCTATGGACTGTGAGTTATATAATAGAAGATAATTATTTTCTTACACTTGCCATAAATAAAATATATTAACCCTTGATTTAAAAAAAAACAAAGAACAGGGGAAATATAAATAAAATACTATATTTTTTTTTATAAAAATAAATGTTTGAATTATTTTTTTTATAATGCATAAATACTAAGGGCACTATTGAAAATTGGCAAGGAGATGGATGGTAGCTCACTCCACTCCACCACCTTCTACACCCTAGACTAGAGCATGTGATTGTCTACTTTCCAAAACATCGCTTTTTCTTCCTCTTCTAAGTCTTCTTTAATCTTTTTGTTTTTTTTTTTTTAATATTCACTCCGCATGTTATTCACCGCGTGGCGTTAAATTACCAGTCACAAAGACCACATGGTCAACCCGCGCTTCCGAATTCAGACGCCTGGTTGGTGCGGGTTTTGTATGGGGTCGGTCACGCTCATTGCGCGAGTTTATTGCTACTGCCTGCCGACTCAGCCCCGCAACTTGAGCCGCTCGTTTCGCTTCTCTGCTGTATTTGATTCTGTGCTTCTGCCGTTAAAGAGACAGAGAGAATCTAGACCGTTGATCAGTTTTGGAAAATAATTTTAAATATATTATATCTATCACATCTTTCTAAAACTATTGATATGTATTTAATTATTATATTTATTAAAATAAATATAATATACATATATAATATTTAATAATTATATAGATATAATTTATGTAAAAAAATTTTTAATTTTCAAATATCAGTTATGATTAAGTATCATTAGATTCTTGATATTTTGGTAGTAGTGATAGGTGATATTCCATCCATTCTATTTTAATTTAATTTTAATTTTTATGCAATCAATAAATTTTTTTATGAGTGAAAGGTCAATATGGGCTTAACATAGTCAAATAGAACAGCTGATTGCCTCTTTTTCGTTGCTTAAGAAGAGTATTCCTAGCAGTGTTATTAAATCACTCTATATTATATTATTAAAAATTATATTTTTTATTTTAAATTATTTTAATAATTATTTATATTATAACAATAGTTTTATTTTACTCTTTATTCTAAATTTTTATTAATATAATTATTTTAAAATTAATATAATTTTTTATTAATGTAATTTTTATGAAAAATGAAAAAAATAATTAAATATCGATAAATAATTCTTTTGCTGATATTGTATTTGAGAAAATAGAATATCACCTTTAAAAATTATGAATAAAATGTATAACTTTAAAACTGTTAGATAATATATATATATATATATATATATATATATATATATTACAATAAGAATATATATAAATTCAATATAATACATAGATGATGAAATAGTTAAATTTGTTAATAACGTAATAAATCAGTTTAAAGTCTACAAATTTAATAATATTATAGTGAATATAATACTCATAATTTTAGTTTTGTAATACACTAACGTCCATAATTTGTTTTATTATTTTTATTATATCGAAAATATTTTGTTTGTCTGAATCGCTCATACAAAAAAATGTTGCACAAAACGACATAAATAAAATGTCGTAACAAGACGATAAAACCAAACTCTACAACAAAACGACAAAATCATGAAAATCAAAACACACAAAATAAAACATATATATACGGAATAATTACTTATTTTAAAAATAAATTGATACAAAAAATGGAGAGGGGTGATTTGAGTCCAATAAAGGCAAAAAATCACATCTCCCTATCTTTATTAGATCGAAAATGTTTTGTCTGTCTGAATTACTCATACAAAAAAATGCTGTAACAAGACGACATAAACAAAATATCGTAATAAAACGACAAAATTAAATTCTACAACAACAGGATAAAATCATGAAAATCAAAACAAGCAAAATAAAACATATATACATAGAATTTTAAAAATAAATTGATAAAAAAATGGAAAGAGGTGATTTGAGTCCAATAAAGACAAAAAATCACATCTTTTTACTTAAGGAAGATGATGGCTAGAGAAAAACATAAGAAAAAAAATTAAAATAAAAGGAGGCTAGGGTTTTGAGAATATAAGTAGACTTAGATAATATAAAATTTTTAAATATAAATAGAGAGTGAAATAAAAAGATTATTGGGCAATTGTTATATGCTAGACACTGGGATCAAGACATATCACACGTATAAGAAGCGATGTCAATTTTATAAATAAATCAAACTTATATAGCTATTAAATACGCAATTAAATTTTTGTAAATATTTATCATCTATCATTAAATAAAAGTTCATTAGTTCATTAAGAAAATTTATTAGTTTATTGAGAATGTTCATTATCAATAGACTGAAAAAAATTTTTACAAATTAACTAAAAGTTAATTAGTTTTTTGAAAAATGTTCATTATATCATAAGAAAAGATTCATTATAAATAAAGTAAATATTTATTAGTTTATTGAGAATGTTCATTGTGAATAAACTGAAAAATATTTATTACGAATGAACTAAATATTCATTAGTTTATTGAAAAATGTTCATTAGTTCATTAAAAAAGTTTATTGCGAATAAAGTAAATATTCATTAATTTAACAAGAAAGTTCATTACAAATGAACTGAAAAAAGTAATTAATTTATTGAAAAAAGTTCATTAATTATAAAACTGATAATTCATTATGAAACAGAGTTCATTAGTTTATTGAAAAATGTTTATTACGAATAAATTAAATGTTTATTAGTTCATCAACAAAGATTGATTAGTTTATTAGTAAAATATTAATTAGTTTATTAATAAATATTCATTTATATTAATACAAATTCATTTTATTTTTCCGTGTACTTAATTTAATGATTTTTTTGTATTTTTATTTGTAGTTATGAATTTATTGAATTATTTTAAAAAAAACTCAAAACGTAACAAAAAAAAAAAATCGAAACAAAACGCATTGAAAAAAACCAATCGAGATAAATAAAATTTGAAAACACAAAAACATATAAAATAAATATTGATTTTATTTTAAAATAAAATAAACATTTATCAATAAAATAATAAATTTTTTATTAATTTATTTTATTATAAAATTGACACTATATTTTTATTATTTTTTTTTTCACATATTTAATCCACGTTCTCATGTTAACCACAGCCTATTAATTGCTGCTATTGGGGGCATGGACATACTTTGTTTCCTTAAAAACAGCAATTGAAAGGGCCATATAAACATTTAAGATGTATATTAGTTTAAACTATTACGAAACATAAATATAAATAAATAAATATTTCGACATGCATGGCTATATCTATTAAAAAAATTATCGGTGTTTAATATAATTTCTATAAAAAAAATTAAAAATTATTGTATTTACAAAATAATTGCAATTTTTATTTCAAAGTGCTGACAAGGAATCCAACACAAGTCTCAAATGAACAGGTGCCGTGTAAGTTGCGAGTAATTAACAAATGTTAAAAAGAATAGGAGATAATATATTTATTGAAGATGAAACATGGCTTTATTTTCTCATAAGGGAACCTATTTGAATTTTATCTGTTCATTATAAATTTAGAATTATATTTATTTTGAAATTGAATTGATAAAAAGAAAGAAAAAGAAAAAAAAATTGAACTTAAATTAATTATTAATTTATAATATAAAAATGATGGTAGGAAAATATAAATTTTTTTAAATAAAAAAATTATTATATACAAAAAACAGTGACATGCACATACAAATAAATACATAATAAATATAAAAAAAATTAATATTTATGCTCTCTAATTTGATATAATACATTAATATTTTCTGAAATTTGAAAAATATACGATTTGTTTTTTGTAATTTGACATAATACACTAGTGCTCCATAAAATTTGAAAATTATATTATTTATTCCCTGAAATTTTGATATATTGCACTAATACTTTTTTACAAATTTGATTTACTAGATTAATACCGCAAAACAAAAGAGAATGTTTCTTTTTATTAGTGTATTGTATTTTTTTTCAAATTTCAGAGGTACTAATATATTATATCAAATTATATGGAGTAAATAGTATATTTTTCAAATACTCAGAAAAATACTAATATATTATGTTAAATTAGAGCGACTAAATAATAATTTTTTCTGTATTAATAAAAAAATTTGGTAACATATAAAATGGGCCGAATTCTTAATTACAGTCTACACTGAAGCTCCATAGCCCATCACCGCCAAGTTGGGATTATTTAAAAAGACAGGGACAGTTCGGTAATTTAAAATCACAGACAGACGCCTCTCTTCTTCTCCTTCTCTCGTCTTCATCATTTACCCTCTTCCAACTGTTTTCCTCTGTCCAAGTCCCTAACCTATAAAATTAATCGCGCCTCTTTACGGTTTTCTCTTCTGTCTTTCTCACTCCGCAACGCACAATAACCCTAAATCTTTAGTTCAGCAATCTCACACATTATTTTAAGGTCTGTCAATTCACCAACACAGGTAAGCTTTTTCTAAACCCTTAAAACCCAAAACCAGGAAATAAACAAAACCCCGTCAAGTACTTGTTGGGGCATGTCTCAATCTTAAACGTGAAGGATCGAAATACTTTATCGGGTTTTCTGTTTTAACTGGTATATTAAATTATGGATGATATTGAAAAAGCAATCCTCATAAGTTTTGATGAATCGGGCACTGTAGATTCCGCCCTGAAATCTCAAGCGGTTTCGTTCAGTCAGCAAATTAAGGAAACTCCAGCAATCTTTGGGATTTGTATCGAGAAATTGTGTTTTTGCAACATTGTTCAAGTTCAGTTTTGGTGTTTACAGACTTTACATGAGGTGATAAGGGTTAAGTATTCTCTGTTAAGTTCAGAGGAGAGAGATTTTGTTAGAAAATCAGTGTTTTCGCTGTGCTGTTTTGATGATAGCAATGCTGCCAAGCTCTTAGAGGGTCCTGCATTTATCAAAAACAAACTTGCACAAGTTTTGGTTACATTAATTTATTTTGAGTACCCGTTAATTTGGTCCTCGGTGTTTGTTGATTTTTTGCCCCGTTTAAATAAAGGAGCTTTAGTTATTGATATGTTCTATCGGGTTCTGAATGCACTTGATGATGAATTAATTAGTTTAGATTACCCTCGGACACCAGAAGAGTTAGGCGTGGGCAGTCGGGTTAAGGATGCAATGAGGCAGCAATGTGTAGGCCAGATAGTGAGAGCATCGTATGACATTGTATCTATGTATAGAAAGTCTGATGCTGAAGTCTGTTCAAGTGTGTTAGATTCATTGAGAAGGTATATTTCATGGATTGATATTGGGTTAATTGTGAATGATGCGTTTATGCCATTGTTGTTTGAGTTGATCTTGGTTGAATTTGAGCAACTTCAGGGTGCAGCTGCTGGGTGTGTTTTGGCTGTGGTCTCTAAGCGGATGGATCCTCAATCGAAGTTAACGATATTGCAGAGTCTTCAGATCAGTAGAGTTTTTCCTTTAGTAACTGGGGATAGTGACTCAGAGTTGGTATCTAAAATAGCTGCACTAATTACTGGGTACGCTGTGGAAGTTTTAGAGTGCTATAAACGGGTGACTGCAGAGGATGCTAAGGGGGCTTCCTTGGATCTTTTGAACGAGGTCTTACCTTCAGTTTTATATGTGATGCAGAATTGCGAGGTGGACACCACGTTTAGTATTGTACAATTTCTTTCAGGTTATGTTGCCACTATGAAAAGCCTTTCACCTTTGAGAGAGAAACAAGTGCATTACATGGGTCAGATATTGGAAGTAATTCGCACACAAATTTGTTATGATCCTATATATCGGCATAATCTTGATATGTTGGATAAGATTGGAAGAGAAGAGGAAGATAGGATGGTTGAATTTAGAAAGGACTTATTTGTGTTGCTTCGCAGTGTGGGTCGCGTGGCTCCTGAGGTTACCCAAGTATTTATAAGAAATTCTTTAGCTAGAGCTGTTGCCTCGAGATCAGAAGGAAACGTTGAAGAGGTAGAAGCAGCACTTTCTCTTTTGTATGCGCTTGGAGAATCAATAAGTGATGAAGCCATGAGAACTGGAAGTGGGTTGTTGGGTGAACTAGTGCCGATGCTCCTTTCCACAAGATTTCCATGCCATTCTAATAGGTTAGTTGCCCTTGTGTATTTGGAGACAATGACAAGATATATGAAGTTCGTTCAGGAGAATATACAATATATCCCCTTGGTTCTGGCTGCCTTTCTAGATGAGAGAGGAATACATCATCAAAATATTCATGTCAGCCGTAGAGCAAGTTATTTGTTTATGAGGGTTGTGAAATTACTTAAAGCAAAGCTTGTGCCTTTTATAGAGACAATTTTGCAGGTGCTCAGTTAATCATCTATCTGTCTTCTAGTAATGAATTATCAAGCAAATTTTGAATTGTATTAATTTTTACTATTTTTGAAATTTCCTGTAACTTGACAGAGCCTTCGAGATACAGTTTCTCGGTTTACAAGTATCGATTATACAACAAATGAATTTTCAGGATCTGAAGATGGTAGTCATATTTTTGAGGTCTGTGCTTGCTTCCTCTACCCTCTTCCATGTTTCTTACCCTTTTTTTTTTTTTGTAATGTGTGGGTATTTTTCAATTAGTAAAAATTTTCGTGATAGTGTTTACTTGTTATAATATATATGTTGACTATTTGCAGGCAATTGGTTTGTTAATTGGTATGGAAGATGTATCCCTAGAAAAACAAGCTGATTATCTCTCTTCATTGCTCAATCCTCTTTGTCACCAGGTTATAGCTTGTTTTAACTTCTTGAAACTTCTTTGTTTACCATTCTTTTCCTTGTCTATTTTCTTGTTCTTGAAATGAAATCAGTTAACATATTTTTAATTTTTCCAAAGATGCATGCTTAAATGTGCATAAAATGATAGCAAAGAAAAAATTGTCTGCAATTTCCATACAAGTCTGCGCATTTGTGTGCAACTCATTCTAATTATTTGTTTAATCCAGGTTGAGGTTTTGCTTATGAACACCAAAGTGCTAAATTCAGAGGAGTCTCCAGCTAAAATTGTAAATATTCAGCAAATAATCATGGCAATCAATGCACTCAGCAAGGTTCTTTTCCTGTTTAATGGCTTTCTAGAATGCTACCATGGTTTCAGTTTTTCCTTTTAGCTCATTTCTTTTTTATTTTAGATGAGATTAGATACAAGTTCAATGATTTAACTAAAGCAAATACAGACTGATCCCAATATGATAGATCTTCATGGAAGGCTAATTATTTTAATGTTCTATTGTTATTGTCCTTGTTATGATAAAAGTACATCAAATGAAGCATGTTTTTGAAGTTCGTTTTGATATGTTCTTTAATTGCTCACTAGAAATTTGTTTGCATATATTTGTATTTTGTCCCTATAATTCAATTTGTTATACAGGGTTTCAGTGAGCGTCTTGTAACTACCAGTCGTCCTGCAATAGGTCTCATGTTTAAGCAGGTTGGTGCTAAATACCTTGCCTTATGTTTTCTGTACTATTTGCTACCTGAGGATTACTAACATGCACATCTGTTCAGTATTGCAGAACCGAGGAGTTAATGAATATTTGACTCATTTTTTACATCTTTTTATGATAAAAAAATTTTGGTAATATATCAATTGTCGTATATTTCACCATTTTCACTGTCATTGATTCACATTTTTAGCTCCCTTGTGATGGTGGCGTAAAGGTTTTTATGCAATAAATCAACCACTTCTAATCATTTTTCTTCCTCAACTCTTTTAAAACTTGATTAATTTTCCCTGATCTTTTGATTGATATCCTGTTCTTTTGATGACTTGGTTTGGATGCTATCATTTGCCAGAATTGATGCTGCAGAAACTGTTTCGTCTCACTGAATTTTCTGTGTTAATTTTTTATCTCCTTTCTTTGCTAACCAGACACTGGATGTTCTTCTGCAAATACTAGTTGTGTTTCCGAAGATAGAACCTCTCCGGAGTAAGGTAAGAGTAAGACTTGCAGCCATGGGAGTATTCAGACTTGATATTTTATTGGTTATACATATTGCCTCAAGCTGGACTTCATGGTATTCAGGTGACATCCTTCATACATCGGATGGTGGACACTTTAGGAGCATCTGTATTTCCATACCTTCCGAAGGCCTTGGAGCAATTGCTTGCAGAATGCGAGGTATAATAAATTCACTGCTGTGGAATGATCTATAATTTGCATCAGAATTAACTCTCTTATTTTTCTCCAAGTAATACTGAGTGGCATTGGGCATGCTGCTGAAACAAGATTTATAAGCTGTCTCACCCTGGACTTGTATGGGAAGTGGTGCACTGTGCAGTTGGGTTGTGATAGGCTTATGTGTGGTTTCATTATCCTGTGTCAGCATAGGTTCTAGAGGTGTAGAATATTGTGAGGCATGGGATATCCAATTAACTTGTATGTGTCCTCATAGATTTTGGACAGGATTATTTTGTTTCTATCAGGGTTCTGATCTCTAGTGCGGGACAGTTGTCTGCTGTGGATGTAGGCATACCTTTGTTCTTCTCGTCTTTGATATCTTGTATGTTTGAAATTTTTTTTTTTCCTACTGCAGCTATATGTTAAGTTTCTGTGAGTAAAAGTTGGTTTTATTGTTTATTTGACATGAGATGCTTCTGTTAATGGCTTTATGAATTTTGTTGGATAGCATTAGGAAACTTTTTTTTTTCCTTTTGACATTAGATTATTTTGCTGAAAGTATTGGAAACTCTTGTTGGTTTGCATTGAGTCTAACAGTCAAGTAATGCCAAATCGACTTTGTTATTTGTTGCCCTTGGCCCTTGCAATAGCGGGTGCACTCTTCTATTTTTCTTGTGCTTTGTACAGAATTTTGTCCAAGGTCTATCTGGCTTCGTAGAATATTTTGCTATCTGGAACTGAGGTTTCTAAGCAGTTATGTTATGCTCTGTAAAGTTTTTGCATGAGAAGAAAAATCTTGTCTTTTGAACAAGGTAGCAGGTGAACTCTGAAGGGTCATGGATTTGAGTAAAATATGATACTCTGCTAATTACATATTCTCTTATTATTCCTGTCGTGACATGAAGACCTCATGATTGAAAATGTTGTTCCATTGCAGCCAAAGGAAATGGTTGGTTTTCTTGTACTCCTCAATCAACTTATTTGCAAATTCAACTCTTCAGTTCATGACATAGTGGAGGAAGTTTTTCCAGCCATTGCTGGCAGGGTGTTAAGTGTTATACCAAAGGATGCATTTCCTTCAGGATCAGGGACCAATACTGAGGTATGCAAAAACAAATCCAACAATGTTTCATAGTCCATGAGGTATAATGAACGGAGATCTTGTGCCAATATATATGCTTGGTTTTTTATACATTATTCCTA
Source organism: Balakata baccata (assembly GCA_949630135.1). NCBI lineage: Eukaryota > Viridiplantae > Streptophyta > Magnoliopsida > Malpighiales > Euphorbiaceae > Balakata > Balakata baccata. The sequence goes on from CATIWF010028617.1 coordinate 96,112, forward strand.
CATGGTTCTTTTCTTTACTAATACATGAATGAGTATTGCTGTAATATTTAGCATGCTCTTTATTTATATTAATGCTTATTTTTTTTATCGTGAACAGGATTCTTTGATTGCAAATTATTTATAGTTTAATTGTTATCTTCTGTAGTCGTTATATTGAAGTATTTTTGTCTTGATTTTGTAGGAAATCCGTGAACTACAAGAACTCCAGAAAACATTGTACACATTCCTTCATGTGATAGCTACACATGATCTATCTTCTGTCTTCCTTTCACCTAAAAGCAGGGGCTATCTGGATCCATTGATGCAGCTGCTACTTTACACAGCTTGTAATCACAAGGATATTCTTGTAAGAAAGGTGTGTCTGGGCCTTTATATCTAACTTTTACATGGCATGAATGTTGGGTATTTTTAAATTATTATTATGGTTTTAGACTTGTAACATTTTTGTGCTCCGTAATCTAGGCATGTGTACAGATATTCATTAGATTAATAAAAGATTGGTGTGCCAAACCTTATGCTGAAGAAAAGGTTTGTCTATTTTTAATATCTAATCTTTAGTGGGTTTTTCTGTTCAAGATTATTACTCTAATGGACTAAAACGTATTCAGGTACCCGGTTTCCAAAGTTTCGTAATTGAGGCCTTTGCAGTGGACTGTTGTCTGTATAGTGTGCTTGATAGATCCTTTGAATTCCAGGATGCTAATACTGTGAGTATTACGGAGTAATTTTCTTAATGTTCATTTACTTTATATGTACCGGCAAACAGGTCCTGGAGAACTTAATTTTTCATTTAATTCCATCTAAATTGGTTTAGGCAGACTCTCCGAGAATATCCCAAGGTTACCAGATAAAATCTGTATTTGTTTTGCCTAGTGCTTCGAGTTTACTGCTGAAATTCCTTGCTTGTTCTGTTTGGGCAGCTTGTTTTGTTTGGAGAAATTGTACAGGCGCAGAAGGTCATGTATGAGAAGTTTGGTGATGCTTTCCTTGTTCATTTGTTATCAAAAGGTTTTCCAGCTGCACGTTGCCCTCAAGATGTGGCACAACAATACTGCCAAAAGTTGCAGGTAAGCGGTTCTATTAGTTCCCATTATTTCTTTGTATCATTGCTCTGTGCAATGCTTGAGAGGGCTGGAACATAAGTTTGTTGGTAAAATTGCAGGTTGCAGAATTACTCTAGCTATTTTTATGTTATATTATAGTCATGTCTTTTTCTAGATACCGAGTTGTGGAATCTGCCCTTTGGGTTCGACCTTGTATTTTTGTAAAGACTAAATTGGGCATTGGCACTCTTAAGAGTGTTTTAGAGAGCCCTATACTTAAGTCGGCAGGAAATAGGAATTTCCTAGCACTTTGTAGCCACCAAGTTTCATAGGTTTGATCATGGAGATCTTATTCTATACATATTTTATATGGAAGGCTAATTTGTTTCACAGTTTGTTGGTTTCATATAACACATTGTGAAATAAGATCGGTATCTGTAGAAGTCGCACTTTCATATGATATTCTATACATGTAATATAACAGTAGCATTTCACAATTTGTTAGGGAGAAATCCTAGCTCAATATTTGTAAAATCCCTAGGCGAAATCCACATCGGCAAAACACGGGAGTGATGTTGGGCCAAATGTAAAAAGCTTGAGGAGCTTGAACATGAGGAGGTGCTAGCTTGACATGCTAGCCTCTCAATCCCACATTGGAAAGAAGTGAAGAAAAATAAGAGCTTTATAAGCGTATGTACTAACTACTGACAATAATCTGGGTTAATCATTTTAGGCTGCGTAGTTTGGCCATTTGCAGTATTGTTGGGTATGGGCTGTTATAATTTGGTATTAAAGCCACTCTGTGTGCAACCTGGAGCGATAGTGGGGTAAACTTCAGCGAGGATGTAGAGTCCCATAGGGGGTTGTTGTGATTGTAACATAAGGGAATCCCACATCAGCAAAACACGAGAGTGATGCTATGCCAAATGTAAAAAGCTTAAAGAGATTGAACCAAAGGAGGTGCTAGCTTGACATACTAGCCTCTCAATCTCGCATCAGAAAGAAAAATAAGAGCTTTATAAGCCAATGTACTAACGACTGATAATAACCTGGGTTAACCATTTTAGGTTGCGTGGTTTGGCCGTTTGTAGGACAGTTGGGTATGGGCTGTTACAATTTGGTATTAAAGCTACTCCGCGTGCAACCTTGAGTAATGGTGGGATACACTTCAGCGAGGACGCTGAGTCCCATAAGGGGGGAGGGGGGGTGATTGTATCATCCCTAGGCGAATTTCACATCGGCAAAATACGAGAGTGATGCTGGGCCAAATGTAAAATGCTTGAGGAGCTTGAACCTAAGGAGGTGCTAGCTTGACATCAATCCCACATCGGAAAGAAGTGAAAAAAAATAAGAGCTTTATAAGCCTATGTACTAACGAATGACAATAACCCGGGTCATTTTAGACTGCGTGGTTTGGCCATTTGAAGGTTACTGTAGGACAGTTGGGTATGAGCTGTTACAATATTTGCTGCAAAGAAATGACTTATTTGAGTTTGAATTCTCTAATTTCTGATATATTTTGATGTTTATCTATGCAGGGTAGTGATTTCAAGGGATTGAAAACATTTTACCAGTCTCTAATTGAGAGTCTAAGGCTCCAGCAGAATGGAAGCCTTGTTTTTAGATAGCAGTGTCAAGATAATAAACCGTGGTGTTTCTTGGGCAAAACGTATGGTGATTTTTTCTGTTTTTTTGTGGCAATCCAGTGTGGTTGAGCCAAGGTGTGTGTAAGTAGTTAAAAGCTCTTTCTTTCTTATCATATTACAACTTGTCTGAACTACACAGCACAAATACATTGCAACTTATACAACCCAATGTTGCAGGATTTGTGTGTGCAAATACCTCATCTATCTTTTTGATTTATGTAGACGTCAGAGGTATTTATGCACTGACCTCACCTAAAGATAATTCAATCCTTGTTTGAATATTAATCTTTCAATTAATTTATGCATATGTTGGATTGCAGATGTACATTTCCGGCAACAATTTTCTTTTAGGCGATAAAGTTGGTTTGTGGAAGCATCATCCTTTAATTTCTTTTTAGGAACAAAATAATTTATTTTTGTTATTTGATGGATGTATGTATGTAATTAAAAATTTAATTTAGCTACCAGGATACTTTAGAAAAAGAAAATGGCTTAGAGTTTTTTTTATTGGGCCACAATTTTCGGGTTTTTTTTATAGAAAAAAATGTGAAGTAAAATTAAATAAAATTTTATCCTACAATTGTTTTGTGTTTTTTCCCATCGCGTTTAGTGTCCTAATCTGTGACATTTGCATCCATATATATAAATATTATTGTCATTTTATTGTTAACATCTCTTATGTTTCACATTTGGAAAGGGATAGCAAAAGCTGAAGAAAACACAAAATCTGAAATAAGCAAAAACTAGTAATAATAATAATAAGAGGAAATTATAGGGAACACCGGTATTTCAAAGTGTTTTTTCAATTATACCAATTTTATTTTTGTATTTTCATTACAATTTTATGTATTTTCATTTTTACTAATTTTTTTTCTTTTCAAATATTAAATTCATCATGTATTTAATATATTTTTTTCATTTAATTGAACTAGAAAATTACTATTTTTCATATTTTAAACATAGATTAAAATTTTATTTAAGTTGTATGGCTACCAATTGTTTTTAAGTATGTATTTATTTTTAATTATTATTTAATTAATTTAATTAGTAAAAAAATATGTAAATTTATATTTAATTAAGTTAACCAAAAGAAATTTCAGATAAACTTTAACTACTAAAGAAATATGTAAACTTGTATAGGATAATTTATTTTGTTAAATCTTTAGCAAGATTTTTTTTGTAAATTTTGAATAAATTTTTGGTAAAATTTAGATATTTCTTTGGTAAACATTGGTTAAATTTTAGATAAATTTCGAATAATTATTGGGTAAATTTTGAAAATTTTTTATATAATTTCAACTTTTATTAATTTTTTTTAAAAATTAGGTAAATTTTTAATATAATTTGAGTAAATCTTAAATAAATTTTTAATAAATATTTTAGTAACTTTAATTTTTATTAATTTTGTAGTAAATTTTAGATAAATTTTTAGTAAAACTTGGGTAATTTTTTAGTAAATTTTGTGTAATTTCAACGTTTCATTGATTTTCTTGTAAAAATTGGGCAAATATTGGATATAATTTCAGTAAAATTTAAGTAAATTTTTAATAAATCTTTTGTAATTTCAATTTTCATTTATTTTGTGGTAAATCTCGGATAAATTTTGAATAATTTTTGGGTAAATCTTGTGTAATTTCAAATTTTATTAATTAAATTTGAGCAAACATTAAATTAAATCTTTAATAAATCTTTTGTAACTTCATTTTTTTTAATTTTGTGGTAAATTTCGAATAAAATTTAAATTTCGGATTTTTGTAATTTTTTTTAGCGTTTTTTGGTATTGTTAAAAAACTTTTTCTATTTTTAAAAAAAATCATAGGGTTGCATTTTAGTAATTATTTAGGTTTTTTTTTCTATTTTTGTAAAAATCTCTAAGTCCCAAAAAGAAATAAAAAAGTAACAACGTTAGTCCCATGAATGATAGAAAAAGAAAATCTTTATGAGTCAATTATTATTTTTCTGTATTTATACGTTATAAAATTATCTAGAAAACCCATGATTAAGGAATTGCAATTGTTGACAGGAAAACATTGGGGCATGGTCAACATGAGAAAAACAAGTAGAAATCAAGATGATGTGGGATTCAATTGTAAATGGACAACTATTATAATAGTGTTTTGTACATATTTAGTTAATCGTATCTAATTGTTTAGTTTTATATAATGTGTACATATTTAAATATATTTAATTAATTGTATTCAATCGTATTATTAATACGGATTTTAATTTTGTTGTATCTATATTTTAATTTTTAATATAATTAATTAATCGTATCATTATACTTATATTGATAAATTGCGCCTTTCCCACTTTACAAGCATGTGTTCACGAGCCATGACTCTTTGTGCACCGGGCAAAAAAATAAAATAAAAATAAAAGAATTAGCGGTCAATAGCACAAGGCTTCTTTGTAGAAGACTCGTAAGGTATAGCCTTTTGATAGAGGAGAAAGACAAATATGAACCCAAAAAAGATGTTTCCATAGGCTACTGCGTCCCTTCTTTTTTGATGACTGACTATTAGTATTAGGGAGGCCATTGCCCTTTTTGCCCTCTTGGAATCTGTGGAGTTTGCCTTTAGTCAAACATTAATTACGCCCATTCTGGTCATGCCCTGTAAATTGGTTTAAGGGCCTTTTTTTTTTTTTGAAATGATGTTGATTTTGAGTGGAAGAGATTACGTTACTTCCAAGAAATCAAGAGTATATGAACATGTATTTTAGAACGAAAGCTTATGCGTTGCACGTAATTTTAGAATTATTAAATTACAACTTTTAATTTCAGCCATAAATAATCAATGAACAAAATTAAAAGTTTATAATCTAATATTTCTAAAATATTTGGTATAAATTACATAGCAAATGCACCACGTAATTATTTTTTTTTTTTAGAATTTATCAAAGTTTTACCTTTTAATTTAATTTTTTCATTGTTTGGCTCTATTACTTTTGTTTCTAATGGTTTGGATTCTTATGTGATAATGATTAGCTTTGCCCTACGTGATTATGTTGGAATTACAAATATAAATTGTCTTCATTACAATTTGGGGAATTTGTTTTCGTTGGGAGTTACTTTGAGTTCACGGATTGCAAAAATGAAACAAATCCTCAAATCAGGTTGCTCATAGGCCAACGCAAATCCATCTGCTGCTGCCACACACGCACTATGCCCGAAGCCGATTTTTTATCCAAAACAACCTATAAATTGCATTTATTATCTTATATGCTCTCAAATTCAATCTCTAAATATTATATACTGAGTATGAATAAAATTATTTAAATTTGACAAAAAAAAATTCTATCTCAACTTATTATACACTTTCTATTTATTTTCTACTTGTTTTCCTTTAAATTACATATCCACCACTTCGTTTTTATTTTATTTTTTTATGACATCAAAATTAATTTAACTAATTTACAGCGTATCAAATAGAACAAAATACTCCTTTATAAATTTTAAAATAAATATATATTCGAGACTCGAACGTTACATACGAGATCAAATAATAATAATAATTCAATGTAACTAAATCTAAAGCTAGCAAAACTGCATAATAGGACACTGAAATTCGATTAAATCCAACAAAAGGTTGTTGAAAATAGTGCAACACGTGTTTGGCACACTCTTTTGGCTTTTACACATGAAAAATTAATGTACATTGGAATTTTGGAATTAAAAGTGGATATTTCCTTTTCTTCAGATTCCCGCAAATGAAATTACCAATAATTTTTTTTTTTATTTCACATGGTTATAACAAAAAAAAAAATCAGATTAATTCCAAAAGTTAATTTCCATTTTTCCAACTCAAGAAGAGGCCATCAACATTTAACTCCTATACTCTCTATCTACCCAGTACAGGAGGGACTTAGGAATTTTGATTTTCCCAAAAATAAAAGTTTAATTTCTTGTGGAGCAATAAGATTTCCATGCACTTAACCCATGAATGGATTTCCCTAACTGGAAAAATATGCGATTAGCTATCATTAAACCAGACTTTCTTTTTCTAATCTTTCAGTTCAGCATAGAATTAATTCAAGAAAAAATTTACTATTTACCCTTTAGTTTGATACTAATACCTTTCTGAGATTTAAAAAATATATAATTTGTCTATCGTAGTTTGATATAATATACTAGCATCCCATGATATTTGAAAATTATACTATTTATCTTCTGAAGTTTTGACTTATTGCACTGGTATTTCATTATAAGTTTGATTTATTATACTAGTATTCCCTGAGTAAAAGAGTATTTTTTTCTTACTAGTGTATTATGTCAAACTATAATGAATAAATAGTATAATTTTTAAATCTCAAAATAGTACTAGTATATTATATCAAACTATATATAATAAATTGCATATTTTTCAAATTTACTGATATAAATGCTGAAAAAGTTTTGGATACTATGATCTGAAATTCAACTTTTAAATATTGATAACAATTTGATACAAAATAAAGTTTTAGTACCAATTTGATACACGTACAAATTTTGGTAACGAAAAAAATCATTTTACACAAACTCGCCTCTATATATATTTAGAGCCAACCTTAGCTTCTACATAGCTTCTATGCAATATGGGTCCTAAGAAGTTCACTTGGAAATCATATTTCCCAGGATGTCTCATGACAGAAAACCAATTTCCTGAACCAAAAATTAAACCTTCCCAGCAGATTAACTCCCAAAGATTATCCCTGTCAGATTTGAGTAATCCTTGTTCGCCCTTATCGGTGAGTGATCTATCAAATTCTATCTTCAACCTCCATGTTTTCACACTCAAGGAACTACAAACGGTGACCCATAACTTCTCCAAGAGTAACTATCTTGGTGAAGGTGGATTTGGAACTGTGTACAAAGGATTAATCACTGACAAGCTCCGGCATGGATTAGAGGCTCAGCCTGTTGCCGTCAAAGTCTTGGATTTAGATGGATCCCAAGGACATAGAGAATGGCTGGTGAGCAAGAGTTCCGCAAATTTTTCTTTTTTACGTTCAACCAAGTTGGTTAACGATAATTAGTTAAATGATTTAATTATTTGCAGGCTGAAGTAATCTTTCTTGGGCAATTAAAGCATCCCCATCTTGTGAACTTGATCGGCTACTGCTGCGAGGATGAGCATAGGCTTCTGGTTTATGAATACATGGAGCGAGGAAACTTGGACACCCAGCTATTTAAAAGTACACATTAATTCCAAAACTTAACAGATTTTGAAGCTTGAGAATTGAAATCAATCTTCCTGAAAGAAAAACAACGATTAAAAATTTTTCTATAGTCCAATTTGGTTGAGGTACTTATGCTGTTGATTTTCTTGATTAATGCAGGGTACTCTGCAGCCTTGCCTTGGTTAACAAGATTAAAAATTGCACTAGGAGCAGCCAAAGGCCTCGCCTTTCTCCACGGAGAAGAAAAACCGGTCATATACCGCGATTTCAAGGCATCAAATGTTTTATTAGACGCGGTAAGAAATTACTCTTCTGACTAATTAATACGTTGCTAATTCACCAATAAACTTTAGCTTAATGGTATTAGTATGGTACCAAGAAATGTCAAGTCTCAGTTTGAATCTTCCGTTGGACCCATTGTAAAAAGAAAAAAAAAGGGAAAAAAAGTTGTTGATTCTGTCCATTAGTAAATATATGAATTGCTTTAAGATATAAGAATTAGAATATGGAAATAATGTAAGATATGTTGATTTTCAGGACTTCAATGCAAAGCTTTCAGATTTCGGTTTAGCAACAGACGGTCCACAAGGGAATGACACGCACATTACAACTCGTGTGATGGGCACCGAAGGCTATGCTGCGCCTGAATATATAATGACTGGTAATTCCAACTTAATCTTTGCAGGTTTTCTGCGATTAAGGCAGAGATTAAGTAATTACAAAATTACTAAAAAAAGGGGAATTTGTACAGGTCATTTAACGACAATGAGTGATGTGTTCAGTTTCGGAGTGGTACTGCTGGAGCTAATGACGGGTCGGAGATCAGTGGACAAGAACCGTCCATCAAGAGAGCAAAACCTGGTAAAATGGGCAAGACCCTTGTTAAAGGATCATCACAAGCTTGACCATATAATGGACCCTAGACTTGAAGGTCAGTATTCAACAGAAGGCGTAAGAAAGGCTGCAGCTTTGGCTTACCAGTGCCTGAGCTACCACTGCAAGTCTAGACCAACCATGGGCTTCGTGGTCAAGACCTTGCAGCCTCTGCTAGACTTGGATGATATCCCCATTGGCCCTTTTGTTTACGTTGCTCCTGCTTATGACCACAAGGAAAAAGATAATAAAAATGAACATTGTGAGCCAAAAATTGAAAACAAATTTGAAGAAAAGGAAATGGAAATCAAAGATAAGAATCAGAATCGGCAAAAAAGAGTTGGAAGGCAAAGAAAGCGAAATAAGCCATTGAGGTCTAGAGCTGTTTATTCTGATACTGCTCTGTACAAAACTTTAGGTTGTGGTTTGTATTCTCCTAGGCAGTAGTCAGTAGAGGAAATTTGGCTCTGTTTCTTTTTGTCTTGGAAAAAAATTTGTCAGCATTTTCAGTTCACCAATTAAATTCTGCTGTAACTGTTACAGGCTAGTTACTATATACAATAAATATTATTGTTTGATGAAATTTTCTACATGAAATTAGTAAAAATTATGATATAGCACTTGAGCATTCAAACATCAGCAGATCATTTTTGAATTGTGGACTAGAGATTTTTGGAATTAGTCTGCTCTTAATCATTCATTTACCAGACTGATAACGGAAAAATCTTTTGATATTTCTGACCATGAAGATGCTAATCATGATTTTTGGTTGAATTACTGTTTTCTTTTATCCCATGATATTGATAATTCTTGTTAAGTGTTTTCATAATCTTTTTGGCCCTCTGATTTTCAAGATTGAATTTGGGTTTTACTAATATGGTGTCACAGCTAGACTGAAGAACATATTTTTCTTGGGCATTTGTTTTGAGATTGGTTTTAGCCTTTGAGTCTACTAATAATGCTTAATGCTTAATATTGGCTTAGAGTTTACTAATAAAGCTTAATGCTTAATAATAGCTGCAGAGTTTACTAATAAAGCTTAGTATTTAAGAGGGATATTGGTTTTGAGTTTAATAATCATGCTTAATACCCAAGGAGGATAAAATTTTTCAACTTGTGATAATTTTCTTTTTAAATAAAATTGATTTCAAGGATCCCTGGTAAAGGAAATGCAAATATACCTACATTTATGTGGAGAATATCAAAGATCTTCTGTCAAAAATTCATAGTCCAAATTCATGATCAATTAGACTTAGCACGTGCCCATATTTGAGTTCAAACTGCATAAGAAATTGAATTCTTCAGATGGCTGTAATCTAGGCAAAATCTCCACACACCACCAACCCACTTAAAAAACTATTGAATAGTCTATTATTATTCAAGGCATTGTTTTTTTTAAGCACATTCGTCATATCAATATGATAAAAAAGCTATTTTCATATTATAATTAATTCCAAAAAATTAAAAAAAAATAATATAGTATGCAAAATTTAAAATTCAAATTAAAAAAGTCCTAATTTCTCTAATCAAATCCTAATCAAGAAATAATAATTGAAATCTTTCCATTAATGAAAATATCAAAACTCTTTAGCATTCAATGACTGCCTGATAGAGTGATTAAAGGAATACTTGTTGCTTCATTTTCCATATATAGCTAGACAAAATCATAGAATAATCACAGTAATGGACTTATAATTTATAAACAGTAAGAAAAATAATTGAAAAAATTAGAAATAAAATATTCCTTTTTTTTATTACTTCCTAATTATGTATAATTCTATAATATCCTCATAAGGATGATTATGGTTATAAAAGAGTGGAAATCAGAGGTTAATAGCAAGTAATAAAACAATGGAGAGAAAGATATTTGCAGCAGTAACAATGGTGATGATGCTGGTGGGTGTAGCTGTTCAGAGCCAATCGGCCCTTCTTGACTGTGCTACAAATTGTGATCCAAATCGCGGGTCAATTTTCACCCTTTGCGCAAGTCTTTGCGCTTCCCCCAGAGGTTCTGCCTACGGATGTACTCAAGTTTGTGCCAAAAACATTGTCAAGGACTTTATTTCCACTAATTCAACTCTAAGTACTATCATCTCTTCTTCTTAATTATGTGGATTTTTTCTTAGTTTAAACGATAATTATATGTATATATAATTGTTTTTGTTCTTAATGTGGCAGATCCGATTCAAGTGGTGAATATCGTGGCAGACTGCTACAATTCAATATGCAACAAGAAAATTTAGATCTTACCAATTGAGATTAGTTCAATTGATATTTCTACAATGAAATAGTCATGATACCAGCTTCTACAGTATTATTTACCAAAAAAAAAAAATTAGATCTTTCTTTTTCAATGTAGATCATTCTATTATTATTATTAGAATAAAAAATATATGAAGTGGCAGGAATAAAACAATTTAACGAGACTAGATTTTAGTACAAGTCCATGAGGGATCGTGGACGGCGGTTTCTCCACTGATTCTCACCTTTGGGCCGAAAATGTAAAGCCAATTTGGACTTTATTTTTACTGCAATAGGATATTCCTTATAAATACATTTACATGATACAACGGTCATTATCCCTCTGCTCTCATTATAAAGATGAAATTAATTTAGTGTGAAAGAAATGATTTGAACTCAAAATCTCATATCTCAAACAAATGCTCTTGTCATTTGAACTAGAATTCATGTGTACCTATCAACACCCATCTTTAAAGGTTTTTGTTAAATAAATATTAACTAATTCAAGCTACATTCCAGCTGAGATTTTTAAGGTATTTGAGATTATTCATCAAAATAAATTAATCAAGTTTAATTTTTTTCATCATATTTAATTTATCATTAGTCAATAAATAAGTTGGAATAAATATTTTCTACCTCTAATAATATATAATAGTAACTTCTTTTTTCAGTATAATTAATCATGGGCTGAGAATGAAAATAAAAAGAAAAAATAATTGAAGCCACAATTATCCAAATTGTTCCATCAGATAATTTGTTATATTCCTGAGTGGTGAGCCCAAGCTGTCTGCCACTGCCCATATGTATGCGGTTATTAGGTCATTTTTCAGTCTTAAGGTCGTAGGTTTCGTATGAACTTCGGATAGTCCAGCGGCTATTTTTCTCTGAAAAGGATAAGATGTCCAAGATCAGATCTCCATCAATGTAATTTTTTCTCCCTCGTTGGTGTAGAACGTTACTATAATAATAATTAAAAAAAAATAACTCAAATCAAGGTAAGAATATATTTCAATAGAATACTTGATGAAATTTGTTTTAATTAGACACACTATCACAGCACAATATTGAACTATAATTTTATATATAAAACTGCCCATATTATATCTTATTTCTTATTCAAACAATAAGAAAAATTACACACTGTAAACATGGGATGGAAGGCGAGGCTCAACGGCAGCGACAAGAGGGAACTTCTTCGGAGTAGAAAGGCCAAAAATTTCCTCCATATTCAGATCTTCTGTCTTCATATCTGATGGCAGTCGCCAATTAAATCCATGCAAAAGATTAGCCAAACTTGAATTAATAATCTTAATACCAAGAGGGTAACCAGGGCACATTCTTCTTCCAGCACCAAATGGCAGCAGTTCAAAATCAGTCCCTTTAACATCAACTGCCCTATTAATGAACCTTTCAGGGCAAAATTCATTAGGATTGTCCCAAATTGTCGGATCCCTACCTATTGTCCACACATTGACAAGGACACGAGTGCCTTTGGGGATGTCATAGCCATCTATTTTTGTGTCTTCACGACATTGTCGAGGTACTAACATGGGTGCCACTGGGTGTAATCGCATTGTTTCCTTGGCAATTGCATCAATATATGGTAAATTAATAATGTCTCTCTCTTCTACCCATCTCTCTCTGCCAATTACCCTGTCTAGCTCTTCTGTTGCCTTCTTGAAAATCTCTGGCTTTTTCAGCATCTCTGCTATTGCCCATTCTACTGTCACTGCTGAGCTCTCAGTTCCACCCGCGATCAAATCCTGAGAATAAATTAATGAAGAACATAAGTAAATGAATGCAATTCCATCTAAAGAAATCGCTTAAGGAACATGATGGGCTACAATCCGGATAGTGGTTATTACCTTGATCAACATGTATTATCTTGATCAAAAAGTAAAAATTTATAAAGA